>VOPJ01002465.1:0-37067 GCA_014673585.1 Semibalanus balanoides
TTATTAGTAAGTGCATAGCAACCTCTGTGAATTGCATAGAAACTGACCATGCCACGCATCGAACGGAGCAGTTAAACCTTCTGCGAGTAGTGCTTTGAAGCGCATGTTTCGACGCGACAGAGTAGTGCTTTGTATCCCACGACTCGACGCTATTAGGAGTAGGACTGACTCAGAGTCTGCTTTTGCTGTCGACTCATCCAAGACTCATATGTAATGGGACGTGACTCATATATCACGAGACGTGACTCATATAACGAAAAAGTCCTAACCATTTGGGTGGATGGATTACTGAGGCCGAAGGTAATGATGGGGATGAAATGTATGGAATTGGCGTGACTCAGATGGAATGGGACGTGATCGTGACTGCAAGGATGAAAATGTGGCGGTGGGCTTTTGGCAGTAGGGTTGGGCGTGTGGGCGGATGGGCGGTGGGCGTGGGTGCGGTGGGCGGTGGGCGGGTTGGCGGTGGGCGGTGGGCGGTGGGCGCGGGCGGTGGGCGGTGGGCGAAGGGCGGTGGGCGAAGGGCGCGTGGGCGGCGGGCGGTGGGCGGCGGGCGTTGGGCGATGGGCGGTGCGGTGGCCGAAGGGCGGTGGGCGGGTGGGCGGTGGGCGGTGAGGGCGTGGGCGGTGGTCGGTGGGCGGTGGCGGTGGGCGGCGGCGGCGGGCGAAGGGGCGTGGACGAAAGGGGCGGTGGGCGTAAGGGCGTGGGCCGCGGGCGGTGCGGGTGCGAAGGGCGGTGGCGGTGGCGTGGGCGGTGGGCGTGGGCGGTGGGCGATGGCGGATGGCGGTGGGCGGTGGTGGGCGGTGGCGTGGGCGTGGGCGGTGGGCGGTGGGCGGTGGGCGGTGACAGCGGCGAATGGAGAACGTTTGAAACCGGCCCGCTAACGGTGGTGGGTAGAAGAGAGGGAAAGGTGAGTGTCCGCCAACCCGGCCGGGCAGCTCAAACAGCTGGACACGGCGGACACGGTGGACATGGCGGACACATGGAGGCGGTGGACGCGGTGGACACCTGACCCTCAGCCACTCGATGCGATATGTAACGCAACAACTGTGGCGCAGCGGTGCTTTGCTTAGGTGAATATGGGTCAAAAATGTGGCTTCGTCGTTGTTTTGTCATGGGTTACCGCCAAAGGAGGATGAGGGGACTGTTCCCCACATTTTCGGATAAACATTACGTATGCGTTGCATGTAAAGAGTCAAATATTGCTGCAGTCGCCCCAACTTACGGAAGGTGGCGGCGCCCTTGGTTTCGGTGCTCTTAATAATCATATATAGCTTCAGTCCCGCCCCAGCTTACGGAAGGTGGCGGCGCCCCTGCTTTCGGTCTCGGTGCTCGCGCTCAGGTGACCTTGGTCAAATGTCATGTTGAATTGTGTATTGATTCACTTCTGAGGGCTAATGTTTGTGGGCACTTGTTTGTGAGAACGGGCAGTAGGTATTTCTACATCCCAACACATTGGCGGGATATGGCAGCACGACAGAAATATGGCAGCAGTATGGCAGCAGTATGGCATCAATATGGCAGCAGTATGGCAGCAGTATGGCAGCAGTATGGCAGTAGTATGGCAGCAGTATGGCAGCAGTATGGCAGCAATATGGCAGCAGTATGGCAGCAGTATGGCAGCAGTATGGCAGCAGTATCGCAGCAGTATGGGAGACCGGGCTGGATGCATCAAATTGTACATTTACCTCCGTACCTAGTCGCCAACTAGATGAAGATATTTAAAATCGGACACTTCTGTAGGAAAAGTGTGTCTTTTTTCCACCACAATACATCATCATTTTTGTTCTAAAAAGGTATAGCTAGACAGAGCGACAATTTGAATTGACAGCTCTGCAAGAGATGTATTCAACCTAGCTGCCGGGGCAGGTTGCATCTTCTCGCTGGAACGTATAAAATGAAGCGGCGAAAACATACATTCGTTCAAAAACGTTTGTATTGGGTACTGCATTATATATCAATTATATTTCTCGGTGATTTATATCTAAAACACCAATACCTATATTATTTTGCTTTACTATGCGTTCAACGTATTTGAGCAGTGGCGGTTTCTTCCATTTATAGGCCAGATTGAGGCAGGCCTTACCTAAATAGCCAAACATATGAAGTATATGTTCTTATTTTTTCCTAATTAAAATTAATTTTAGTAGGGATATAAAGGAAAATATATTTAATAGACAAAAGCAATTTCCGAACTAGCTAATAACGCGTCTCATTTACATCTTATACAATATTTATGTTGGTTTTGTTAGGCCTCAGAAATCAGCCTAGCTATGGACAAGTTAGCAATAGTGATAAAGTTGGGCGTATGGTCCTCCTTTGGCGTATCTCACGCACAGGATCTAGCTGAGTTTGCGCCGGGCGCTTCTGTTCCGGAGAAATCCGATGCGGCGTAAAGGCGGCAGCAGCAAAGGACCTTTGTGACAAGCGCCGATATTTGAATTTCAATCTTTTTTAAATGTGCGGAATCTTTTTCTAATGGTTTAATCAATTTTTACATCTCCATTTCATGTTATATAGTTTTTGCTGCAGAGATGGGCGGGTCGTTCATGTGATCACTTAGATTGCAATAATAGGGCATTATATTTATATGCATTTTGCTAAGCCTTGTTCAGTGTTCTTTGCAATATACATAATGATTTTATGTGATGGCTCTGAGTCCTCTCCTAAATGCGATTGCACAATTCTTGTCAACTGGCAGAATGCAGAATCGGGAGCCTTAACTACCGCACACTCGGCGTTAACATATATTTGCCTATTTTCAATTAAATTCCAATGTGATTACAGCATATATACAGGCTGCATGTAGCGGTGAAGTAGTAACTGTGGTGATCTGCATGTATTTATAAACCTACTCACAAAAATCACAAGCCCCCCTCCCTCTCGACTGCCTCACCTACGTTTGACCCCTGGCGCCGCCACTGGTTATTAGTTAGTACTCGTTATTTATTTAATATTGCGTATCAAAGGGAAAAAGCTTAAGCGTTCCAGACAAGATCTCCTATCGTTTTGACATCAGAAGTATATGCTACAATAAGATGTAATCCGTTTAACCATACCTGAAATTGCAAAAAGTCTACAACACTTGGTATTTTTCTGTAAATTTAGCTTTTCCTCGGAAATCACACATTCGACGTCGGTCAGATCAGCCAACTTCTAACAGCGGCTCGTTATACCGATGCGAAGGGTTCGCTATGCGCGTTTCTTGTGGACCCACTGGTATTTCCCACACGTGTGTTTTTTTCATATAAGCTCTGATGCATTCAACAGGTGATGCATTTAGCCCCGGTCTCTCCTACGGCAGTATTGAGTGAACAGGTGGTCACCGTCGTAGTCAGGCGGCGGGCGGCGGGCGGCGGGTGGCGGGTGGCGGGCGACGGCATAGTTTGTCAAGGGTGCCCAAGCCCAGTCCAGCCGAAGCCCATAAAAACCAAGCGCAGACCATGACCATACCCATTCAAATTCATAATACTGAGGCCCATGCCCGGCCCGGCCCGGCCCATTCAGATTTTTTTTTTTTTAATATTACAACCTAGTATATTTAATTGCATAATTCCTAGCATGTTTACTTCCACACTATTAACGATAAATGATATCACGCACCTCTGTGTTGCTGTGGATTTGGACTCATCGAACACTTTTCGGTGAACCTTATCATATTGGATCAGACTTTGGATCGGATATGATTTTTGACTTTTAAACCTCACGCCCTTTGTATTTACCCCGATTTATTATTCCCATATAATTGACAAAGTTTATTGTTTAAATGTCCTATATCATTTGTTAACATATTTACCTGGTTAAACATCTGGTTGTCAAGTCAAAGTAACGCTTAGGGATATAACTAAAAATGTCATACCCATGCCCATCCAGTACCAATGAAAATTTAAAAAATGTTTACCCAACCCAGACAATTGGAAGAAACTAATGGGCACCCATGGGTACACCCGATCCATGACAGACACTGGTCAGCAGTCAGCGGTCAGCGGTCGGCGGGCGGAGATCGGCGGACGGAGGTCGGCGGTCAGCGGTCGACGGGCGGCGGGTGGAGGTCGGCGGAGGTCGGTGGAGGTCGGTGGGCGAAGGTCGGTGGTCGGCGGAGGTCGGCGGTCGGAGGTCGGCGGACGGAGGTCGGTGGAGGTCGGCGGACGGAGGTCGGTGGTCGGAGGAGGTCGGCGGGTGGAGGTCGGTGGAGGTCGGCGGAGGTCGGTGGTCGGAGGACGTGGGGCGTGGCTGACGGTCTGCCGTCGGCGCGGGTCGGCCGTCGGTCGTCGGTAGTGACGGCGGCGGCAGGCTGGCGCCACTGGAGGGGGAGGGAAGGGGGGGGCTGGACACGCAGACGCTGGCGCCATTCAGTCAAACATTGAAGCCCGCAGCGACACATGAGTCAAACCTGGACGGTCCGCAATCGGCCTGTGATGTGTACTTACCTTTCAGTCGGCGGGAATGTGATCTAATCGAAGCCCTTAAACTGTAAAATATGGCCTTTGATGACCTCTGACACTGAAAAAACGGTTTGAGACGCACGAGACGCCGGGAGCTACTTCTGCGTAAGAAAAGTTGAATGTTTTGAGCATCAGTAAACGAGATTATGGGAGCTCCTTTAAAGGGAATATAGCACCTTGGGAAAAGCATGTAGAATGATGGAGAAGAATGCCCTGATTACGGTCCTGAGGCATTCCATTTTTGACGAAAAAAGTCAGAATGTTGTTGTAAATTTTGAAAAAATAGCCATCAGTTTACATGGACTGTCACAACAAAATTGCGTCACCTAAGCGAGTTGGACGTCACAAGGAGGCATCGAACGACAAAAATGCGATCCCTGATATCAGATGCTAAAAACGTAAACAACTGCGTTTCGCTGTTCCTGACATCGCAAATAATATTGGACGCGATTACAAATGTGTTAATGTTTGCACTAGGGTCTATTCTAAGCATCTTTAGTAATGTTTTAATACGAAATCAACTTACAATTGACAGTGATAGTTACTTAAAACTATATCCACACCAGAGTGAATTTGTCCAATGTGTGATTAGCCCATCGAATGAAATTAATTAGTTAGCACTGCATATGCTTCTATTGCGGATAAAATTTAAGCTAACGGTAAGGAACACCCATCAACAGTTGTGCCCTTTGAAGACCTTTGTCTGTATTATTTTTTCAATGAAAATCCGAATGAAAATTCACAAAAGTTATGGCCAAGTCATGTATTTTTGGGGAAAAAACCGAACTTCTCTAAACAACACAAACGGTCCCTTATATTTGTTGATGTATTGTATGAACATGACACAGCCACCCATAAACACAATGTCAAACTCACATAGTATCCGTATGGGTCAATTTTTAATTGGAATCGTTCAACAATTGACATAATATTTATTTAAGTAACATGATCCACCAAGTGAATTTTTGGCCATTGCATGGGGAGTGAATACATTAGTTATTACTTGATCATGCGTTCTATTGCGGATATATATTGCAGCTACCGGTTCAAGCTACCCCATCAACAGTTGGGCACCTTTCAAAGACCATTGTCTGCAATTATTTTCAAATTTAAATCCAATGAAAACTGACAAAGAAAATTGACATTCATTTTACAATTGTTCAAGTCACAGAACAAATACCTTTCGGTAGCCTGAGGTACTGGGCGGACGGTTCAAAAAGCAATGCGGTGGAAATCACAGTGAAGTAACTACTGATGACGTATGCGATACGTCATGGGATTTGTGACGTTGAAATATGACCGCATCTGCACCAACATGAACCAACGGTTTTGCGTTGCAAACTAGTAACTAGGTCGTTTTGAAGAAAAATTTCAGATTTAGAGTTTCTCAGTACACACGACAATCTGCTATACATCAGTTAAGAAAACTAACTGTTAAAGGTGCCTATATTCCCCTAAAGGCGTCTGCAGGTTCTCCGCAGGCTCTGCAAAGAGAAGGGAGAACGTTCTGCAGAGACGGTTGGGGAGAAGGCTCAAACGTTTCAATTATTGTAAACCCACCTAATCATGAGAGATAGCTAGTTCGTTCTCAAATTTCGAAATATATATGCCGGAGCGGGAATTGAACCCGGTGCGAGGCGAGTGTGTTAACCAACTGAGCTAACCATGCCGCTGTGAATATGATGACCTGTATTGACATATCATTGTAGATACAGACCTATCCATACCGCGCAATGAGAGGTGTGCGGTAGTCAATTGAAATAATATAGATCACGTGTGGAGCCGCTCTCCTCAAGTTAAGAGTATGAAATTTTGAGTTGCGTGCGGCTGTATCAAATGCTGCGTTGCGAGCCTCTCCTCATCAAACGAAAAGCCTATTTCTCAGCGTTTATTTTTAGGACCCGCAAAGTCTTCAAGGGGGGATGATGAGGCGGTGACAGTGCTTCAAACGAATGGTTTAAGTTAAACTGCTAAAACCGTTTTGTCAGTGGAGGCCTTTCTGAAGAAAAAAAGACCCACGGCTCGATAAAAAAGGTAGGCTCTGATCTGCGAACTACTACTGTTTGACTTGTCTCTAAAATACAACCAAGAAAGTCAACAATACTAAGCATGCAGTCGTTTTCAACTAATTTTGTCGATAATGACGACTTGCTAATAGTAGAAAATGGCTCAGTATTAAAGCAAAAATAGAGCCGTTGATCGTTTTTTATCAGAACGGCCTTTGGTGACCTCGTTATGACCTGAGCCGAAAAATGACTATCATTGTTACAAATTGATTTGTGGTGTTTTTCGAAGTGTTTTCGGTTTTTGCTCACACATTCATGGGAGCGGAGTTCGAGGGGGCGTCATGACGACCCTCATGCCGCCACAACAAAGGTGGCAACGAGCACCGACACAGCGTGGGTTCACGGTGCGCTGTCAAACAAGCTACTAGCGGCCGGCAGCACCGACACAGCGTGGGTTCATCGTGCGTCAAACACGCTACTAGCGGCCGGCAGATAGTACATCTGCTGACCAATAGATGGCACTTATACCAGATATTACTAGAGTTAAATTAAATACAACTAGATCATAATATATTTATGAATGTAGGTATGTACGCTGCCCCAAGCATATCTGGTAACTCAGCTTGAGGATTGACAACATTGATTGGACTAAAAGAGGTCAACTAAATTTAAAACTTCAAGTGAGGCAATCCTTGTAAGCACGTTACACATTTGGAAAAGCCCACGGATTGTGCATTCACAACTAAAGACGCGGAGCACAATCTTCAACGAGTGCATGGGACTTAGATGAAGATTGTTTCTCTTAGTGTAGTGGCTTTTTGGAATCAACAAAACATGATTCGATAACCCAAATACTTTTATTAATATATTGAATTAATAGTACGCACAAGATTCCGCTTCAGAGAGCAGATTTTCAGCGGATTTGCACGTAAAACTAAAGGAAAAACATGTCAGATATAATAAAAAAAAAACGCAGCACATCTTCAAAAGCTAGAACCGTGAAAGCAGCACGGTCGGATAACATTGATTTTCTCTCTATTCCAGGACAGCATATTTGTGAGGATACATAGTTGTTGTACAAACCAGCTTAATATGAGGACCGGATCGAATTCCTCCCTATCGCGGCTGTCGCCACCAGGGCGGCCGCCAGCCGCGGTCGTAGTATACCGTGGTTGGACACACAATGATGTGAAATGTTAATGATTGCAAGGAATTGTAAATGAAACAATTAAGTACCGCGGGCATTCATTTTTTTCTCGTCTGTCTGCCATCTGACAGTTAATTTGAGAAGGTATATGTGGTTCATTTGATACCCTCTCCTCTTCTTATTTCAGATATGCCGTCACCTTGAAGAACGACGTGAAGAATGTTGAAAATGGGAAATCCAAATGCAGGCAAAAAGCTGTCACTAGACAGTCACTAGTCGGATGAGGGACGCATCACTCGCCGCAGGGCAACGTCCACGGGGCCGGAGGGGCGCCGTCACTGGCCGGAGGGGCGCCGTCACTGACCGTAGGGCGCCGTCACTGGCCGGAGGGCGCCGCGTCACTGGAGCGGAGGGGCGCCGTCACTGGCGAAGGACGCCGTCACGGGCCGGAGGACAAGTCATAGTCGGATAGAGGACGCCATCACTCCCATGGAGGGCAACGTCACTGGCCGGAGGGTTGCCTCAACTGCCGGAGGGGCGCCGTCGACGGGACGGAGGACAGTCACTGTCGAGAGAGGACGCCATCACCTCGCCGGAGGGCAACGTCCTACGGTTCCGGGGGGATGCCGCCACCGTCATGGCCAGAAGGGCAGGTGCCTTCACGGCACGGAAAACAGAGGGGCCGTCACTAGTTAGAGGGGCGCTGTTACGAGTCGGAGAGGCGCCGTCTATGACAAGGGGCGCCCTCACTGGCCGCAAGAGCGCCGTCACTAGCCAGGGAGCGTCCTCACTGGCCGGAGGGGCGCCAGCTTCACATAGGTGCCTTGGATGCAAAGGACCAGATAAGTCCCTAAATGACCGTATACTCCGTACACCACTGGCAGTGATGACACCACTGTCACGTTTGAAACCCTCTCCTCTTCTTATTTCAGATATATTCACCCTGAAACACGGCTTTGAAACACGTGGAAGCCACAAGCGGAACTTTATGAAATCGCTCGGGGGCTCTAATGTTAATTTGATAGATTTAAACTCAGTTCTTGCCATGCAACGCCATAGGCCTCATGTTAAAATTTGACAGCATTGGGGGAGGGGGGGGCCTCGGGCCCTTCCCGGGAGATATAAAGTTCCATCCGTGGTGGAAGCGCAGGTGTGCCTCCGGCTGAACACTGGTGCGGCGTGGCCAGCTGGCCTCTGCAGCCGAGAGGAGGCCGAGAAGTTATCGTGTTTATGTATACTGTGTGACCTCGCCGGATAGTCTGATGGTACGGAGGAGTTGTGACCTCGCCGGATAGTCTGATGGAAATACGGAAGAGTTCGAATCAGTTGTTTGGTGTTTGAATGCCCGCAGAGGTCTGGAAAACGTTCTATAATAACTGGCAGAGTGCTGGAGGCCCAGCCTTCGCATGAGTCGGGTCAGTGTGGGCAGATCGGCAGATAAACGTCGGCAGTTCGGCGGAGAAACGTCGGCAAGCTGGTGGCGGCAGAACTCGGGCCGACGTCGCCTCGATGTCGGGATAACATCGGCAGACGTCCGGAGCACGTTAGGTCAGCAGTGGGCCGACCGGGGCTGGTAAAAATGGTTTCGGTGGCGCCAGACCAAATCTGGTCAAAGCAAAGTGGCCCCGTGACCTCGTGACCTGAGAACCCCTCTGTGCTGGCTAGGGGCTCATTCGACATGTTTAGGGACCTCCTCACTCGTCAAGGGGTCCATTTGGGCTAGCCAGGGCCCCATCGACGTGTCGAGGGGTACAAAGTAAAAATATTTTGTGCAGATTGGCTTTTTCGGCCCCGAAGCAAACTTGAAAGGGTATATACTGGCGCCTACTTTATGCATCAGCTTTGCCACATTTTCTAACAGCCCTGGGCCCGACGCCCTCTGGCTCGATGTCGGGGTAACATCGGCAGACGTCCGGAGCACACGTCCGGAGTTAGGTCAGCAGCGGGCCGACGGCGGGTCAACGTCCGCATGTTTATTAAAACATCTAACTTACTATTAAAAGAAAGACTGTCTGCGTCTGTCTGTCTGTCTGTCTGTTCGCACAGTTCCAGTTAATTCACGTACTGAATTGGTGCGGATAGCTCTATCTCGAAGATGCCAGCGATTAGTAGTGCGTTACATAAGGCGCGGTTAACATAAGGCATGGTTGGGCGGAGAAGAATGGTTCTTTTCGATTGGGTACCTCCATCCACCTCAGGAGATACGAGACACCATCCAGGAATCCGTATGACTGATCTGTATGAGAGGTGTATGACAGGTACAAAAGCGACGGGTATGCCACGGGTAGTACGAGTTATCAATCCCTAATGGCTCATCACTGGCTTGCACCAGCACTCAATCCTGTAATCGTCTGCCAGCGGAGCGGACGGGTTAGCTTAGCACAAAGTGATACCCTACCGAGGAACTCGAAGGGGGGAGGATCAATAACCCAAACTTTGCATAAGAAGCTTATAGAGAATCCCGGAAATTTACCATGACGTTCTATGAGTCATCGTCAGCGGGTCCGCCGTGCTCTTCCTTACATCCTCCCCACCCCAATACGGCGCACACCGCGAACTTCATCCGACAGGCGACAGACTATTCCCCCCTTACCTGTACGAGTAGGCAGCTCCCCGGAACCGCAGCTGGTCGTGGTGCCGACCAATAGTTGGCGCGTGCCACTGCTGGCAGCGCGCCGCCGACTCAACACTGACCAGCAGTGTGGCCGGCGGCCAAGCAACGGAACACGCGCTGCCCGCTTCTGATAAACACTGAGTGCACGGAGACTGAGGACTGGCCGGCTGAGGACTACTGGCCGGCTGAGGACGCGGCGGACTGGCCAGCAGGAGCACCGCGGGCCGCCAGCAGAGGAACGGTGGCCAGCAACACAGAGCACACGGAGCACACAGTGACCGCGGGCATAACCCACAGTGCCGGCGGTCAGGGCCACGGAGGTACGGCGGGTCACGGAGGCACGGCGGGCCAGCGAAGGTACGGCGGCCAGTGGAGGCACGGCGGCCAGCGGAGGCACGGCGGGCCAGCGGCGGGCTGGCGGAGGCACGGCGGGGTGGCAGAGGCACGGAGGAGCGGCAGAGGCACGGCGGGGAAGTAGAGGCACGGCGGGGCGGCGGAGGCACGGCGGGTCACGGAGGCACGGCGGGCCGGCGGAGGCACGGCGGGCCAGCGTATTGACACTGAGAGAACACCAGCACCCACCGCCGCCCCCGCTGATCCGGCGCGGCCTTTGACCTCAGCCCTGTCACAAGTGCCGTGACCGATAAAGAGGACATCTCTCCGGCTGGCACAGCTATACACGGCTGCATCGCAACCGCGCCGCCCAGATTACACTGAACGACCCTCACAAGGCCATCAACAGAGTACTCACCGTACACATATCACATACTGAGATTAGGGATGTGTTCTGACCAGTCAATGTCCGCGGGGATTCCGGGGAATCGGTAGAAAAGTGCTTTCTACCGATTCCCGTAGCAAAGGTGTACCAATGCCCTGGTACACCCGATACACAAGTCCGGGGATCCTGACAATCCTTCCAACTTCCGTCCCATCTCGATCCTTCCTGTAATGGCGAAGGTGGTGGAGAAGATGGTACAGCACCAGCTCCACCACTATCTCGCATCCAACCATCTCCTCTCCCATCCAGCAGTTTCAGGCCCCGCACTCTACCGAGATAGCTCTATCCAACCCTATCATCTCCCCATCCAGCACGTTTCAGGCCCCGGCACTCTATCCGAGACAGCTCTATCCAACCCTATCATCTCCCCATCCCAGCACGTTTCAGGCCCGGCACTCTACCGGACAGCTCTATCCAACCCTAATCATTCTTCCCCATCCCAGCAACGGTTTCAGGCCCCGGCACTCTACCCGAGACAGCTCTATCCAACCCTATCATCTTTCCCATCCAGCAACGGTTTCAGGCCCCGGCACCCTACGGGGGATAGCTCTAATCAACATCTATCTCCCTCCAGCCGGTTTCAGGCCCGGCACTTCTACCAGATAGCCCTAATCACATTCAGACCGCGCGTTTCCGCCATGGAATCAAAGCCAAATTTCGTGCCTTTTTGTCTTATCGATTAGAGTCGCTGCTTCGATGTCATCAATCATGCCAAATTGCTAGAAAAATGCAGCTTCACTGCATTGACACTTCCTGGTTTTCTAACTACCTTCCAGTCCTACGCAGAGCGTCTGTGCTCTCTTTCATCATTAATCTCGGCATCTCGTCGCAAAATCACCCAGGGCGTTTTCCAAGGCCTCTTTCTCTCGGCCCGCTACTTTTCACTGTATTTGCCAATGACCTCAGCCTGCATGCCGCTGGCGCTTTTGTCGCGCAATACGCCGACGGCACCCAGGTTTTCGTCTCTGGCCCAAAATCCGCCCTTCCGGCTCTGATTGGTGACATGAAAACAGCCCTTACCTCCCTGGACGCGTATTTTCGGTCAAGCGGTCTTAAAGTAAACGAAACAAAATTTGAGCTCCTACCTATCGGCACTCGACAAAACTTACGTAATATGCCCTCGTTCACAGTGAAATTTTGCAGCACGGATCTCGTCCCAGGTAATGAAAAAAGAAATATCGGTATCGCTTTCGACCGCTACCTTTCTTTGGATTCACACGTAGAGCAACTGTCTCGGAAGTGTGCTGGCATCCTGACCGCCATTTCTCACCTACGTCACTACCTACCCCCGGCTCCCTACCCACCCTCGTCTCGGCCCTGGTCTTCTCCCGCCCATCCACTACGTTGTGGCATAATATCGGTAACGTGGCTCTTGTGCAAAAATCTGGCTACCATCCAATATTCAACTCTGCGGCTCGCATCATTTCTGAAAACGCGAATTAGAATCACTTCTGATGTGCGAGAGGAGACTGTCTCCGCTACATACGCGGCTTCAAGCAGCGGGGAAAAGACAATTTGTACCACCGTGCCGCTGACCAGTACAACTCGCTGCCACCGGAGTTTACCGTCATGCGCCTATCGCAGTGTTTAGCGCGTACTGAAGGGGAGGTCCTGGCGTCTGGTTCATGACGATCACCGCTGATGGGCTGATGTGATGCAGAGTCCTGTGATATGTTTATTTATACTGTTTAGTTTAACTGTACTGTATTCTTGTATTTTATGCAGACTGTAGTGCCTATGTTTATATATACTTTTAAGTTTTAACTGTAGTGTATGCTTGTCTTTTATGCAGACTGTGATATCTTCATTTATACTTTTACTGTACTGTATGCTTATTTTTTACCAACTTCAAAATTCGGCCAACCCCAGTGTGAACTCTGTGCCAATAATAGTCCCTTTGGCTTCGGCCATGTACAGGGGATGGCTACTTCGAGGTCAGTATATAACTAACTAAATAAAAGAGTTAACAGGAATACCAATGTATGAGTACATTGTCGAAATGCAGTAGATTAAAATCCCCCAGGGATTCCAGGGATTCCCGCCGAGAATGTGACGGTCAGAACACAGCATGGTTACAAACTGGGAAAATGTTCAGCAAATGTTCAGAAAATCTCCAAAGGTGTCCAGAAAATATTCAGAAAGTGTGTGAAAAGTCACGAAAAAGTATTCAAAAAGGTGTCACATCATACTGTCTAACGCAACACGTCTTAGTTCTTACTATCTGCCGTCACATACGACTTATTCCATTTCACAGCTCACTTACACAATAGTCCAGTCATAGGTGAAGGAGCCGGGGGCAGAGGGGGGGGGGTCAACTGCCCCCTCAACATTTTGTTATTTTAACACTACGCCTATGGACGTTGCATGGAAAGAATCGACTTCAAAATGCCTTTTGCCCCCCAACTTCAAATGAGTTTCTACGCCCCTGGGAAGGGGGGGGGGGGCAACTGCCCCTCAACTTTTTGAGCAGGGGGTAACCCCTCTCCCCGACTTTTGAGTCTCAATAGTCAATACCTGGTCAAAAACTACGAAGCATAGCCAACGACCGCCTGGGGACAGGTCGGATCCGATCCCCTTCAGTTTTTCCTGAATAACTTCCGAATAGAGGTGCCATTTTTCTACCCACCTACCCGCCAGATGTGGGTATTTACTACCCACGTGGCTAGTAGTGGGTAGCACGTAAGCGATCATTTGGATGTAGTGATTAGTTGGCGGGTAAAATAATTTTCATAAATTCAGGAAATGATTTTGATGCGAATTGAGATGCTTGAACAAATATTAGCACTTTAGTAAGCAGAGATCAACACAAAACAGTTCAGCATTACAAATTAGCTATTAAATGGCAGACATAAGTATGGCAAATGGTATTTGTTGGTAATTGCGGGTAGCTGGCAGCCTATATGATCATGTGGGTAGTGGTGGGTAGTTGAAGGCGGTTTGCTACGTGATTCGCATCGGCCGCGTGCAGACTACTTAACGAGGTGTCGAAACATCTCGGATGTCAAATTGTTACATCAGTTCACGCGTAATAAATTTACGCCATCAATCTATGAGGAGATAATTTAGCAGATATGTTGCTCGAAAAAATGAGATATAAAACATATTATCAGCGATTTAAGTGACGTCAGTAGGTAATGACATTTTTAACTGAAAAATAGTATAATGTTAGAATAATCGCAAAGTATATAGTTTTGAAGCAAATGAAATAAAGGCGTTAACACGTGAAGTGACAAGTTCCTAACGAAATGGCTTGTCTCGGATTTTCCAAACAATCGCTTTTTGACCCCAAAAACTGTCAAAAAACTGTTAACAAAATTGACTATTAAATCCCAAAATTTGACAATTTTTCCCCTTCCCCATCTTCAAGTGAGTTCCTACGCCCCTGAGTCAAGTGCCTGACAACAAAACACTGCTTCGCACCAATCTCCATGACATGACGTCACAGTTCTGACGTCACCGCCCACTGTATGTGACGTCACGGCCAGTTAGTTCGACATTCACTCACCGGGCGGCGCCACCAGTCAGTGGCAGCGTCTCGGGTCGACGCTGCTCTGAGTTTCTGCCCAGTCCCGCCAGGCGGCAGCTCCAGACCAGAAGACGGCGGGGGAGGCTGGCGACGGGACCGGCCGGGGGCCCCATGGACCCTCTGCCGTCCTCCACTGCCGCCGCCCCTGTGGCGCTCCCTGTCGCCTGCGCCACTCTCGTCTCGGACTGACACCCGCGCTGCCGCCGGGCTATGCAGATGGCGCCACCGTCAGCCCGCCGGCCGCCAGAGGGCAGTGGCGGCACAGCAGGGTCCGCAGCAGGACTGACGTCACGACGGCCGGGATAGGTGGCAGCACCGACGTCCATACTGCCGTCCTCCGCGCGGAGACGATTCACTGTCACCAGCTGTGTAGCCCAGCCCAACTCAGCACAGCACAGCGCAGCTCAGCTCAGCACAGACAGCCCAACTCAGCACAGCTCAGCTCAGCTCAGCTCAGCTCAGCTCAGACAGCCCAACTCAGCACAGCTCAGCTCAGCACAGCTCAGCAGAGCACAGATCAGCTCAGCACAGCACAGCGCAGCACTGCTCAGCTCAGCACAGACAGCCCAACTCAGCACAGCTCAGCTCAGCACAGCTCAGCTCAGCTCAGCTCAGCTCAGGTGCGGGGACGTGAGTCTGGAGACTAGAGACTAGACTAGAGACTGAGTCTTCAGTCACTCGTGCTGGCCGCCCGCACCACCTTCAGTAAGTTCACGAACAGAGCACAGCTTCACTCCCAGCGCTAAAAGCAGACGTAGTCACTGCACACCAGGGGACCACTAACCACACCGCTTCACTGCAGCTTCACTGCAGCTTCACTGCAGCTTCACTGCAGCTTCACTGCAGCCTTCTCTCATCTGCTAATAGTTCAATCTGCCCAGGCTCACTTGCTCTTTTCACTTGCCAGTCTTCAGCTGCTAGCATTGCACTCCAGGCCGATTCCTCAGCTTCGTCACTGGCACACCCAGGTATGGACTCCCGCCCCCTTCACCGCCTGGCACCTGGACCCCCAGCATCACAGTCCAACTCCCTTGCACATCCAGTTTTCACTCGCAGATTCACTTCCGTCACCTTCGCCGCACCAGCTCCACTTCCAGGGCTGTCACCTCGTCACTGCCCCCAACTCCCCTGCGCACCAGGAGCGGCAACCCACTGAACCACACACACCGCTTCGAACTGCAAGCGCCACAAAGCTTATGCCCATGTGCCACACTCCCGACTCAGCTGACTATGCAGACTCTGACACCCCCTCCACTGCGCCGGCACCCCGCACCCCACTGCGCCTGTTCACACTGAGCCTCTACCTTGCCAACGCCTTGGCGAGGTTAAAACCTCCTTCCAGGACTGCCGCACCCACTGCTGATTACCACTGCGCCTCGCTGCTGAGGATTAACCCTCCCACTGCACACCACTCGCCTGTTCACAATGAGGTCCTCCTGCCGAAGTAACCCTTTCCACTGCCACCACTTGTCCCTGTTCACACTGCGCCTCCTGCCGAGGTTAACCCTTCCACTGCGCACCACTGTCTGTTCACACTGAGCCTCCTGCCGAGGTTAACCCTTCCACTGCGCACCACTGTCTGTTCACACTGCGCCTCCTGCCGAGGTTAACCATCCACTTCTGTCTGTCGACTGTCATCAGTCTGACAACGGAACTGCATTGGCCGCGGGGCGGGGCTGGGAGCTGCAGGGGCCGCGGGACGGGGCTGGGAACACCTGTGGTGTGGGTTGAGCTGTACGGACCAGCTGCAGTCTGGTATTGTCACGTAGAGATTTCCGAAACGTTCAGCATTCAGAGTGCATACTAATAATATCAGGGAGATAAAATATGCTCGTAGCTCCGTGGCCAGGGAAGATATGTTCAATTGTTCACTAAGTATAAGACATTATATTTGAGAAGAATTGGCCCCCAAGCGGGATTTGCACGAAAGCTAAGAATAGCATTTCAGAATGTTGTTCACCTCAACCAAACCGTAACTTAGGACAATGCATGGACAGCTGGTACTAAAAGCCTATAACAACGAAGACCCAAAAGAAACTTGAACATTGAATAGGTAATGGTGAAAATTGTCATTACGGTCAGCACGTTAAGCCGGAGGATCGCAAGAACCTGAAGTCAGCTCGACAAATAACCAGGTGCTCCATAATAATGCAGAGGGAAGTAAGGGCTTAGGCGTTTACGGAGCAGTGCGCGGCTTGGTGAACGCGGACCCAGAGTGGGTTAGACGGTGGAGGTCCAACATACCGGAAAGGATATGTAGTTGCGAGAAAACCTCCCCAAAGGCGTTCATTTATTGGCATGCATAAGAACCAAATTTATCCATAAACCCATCTTACAAAGAACCCTATGCACCGTTGGCTGGCAGGAATCGACTTCAAAATGCCTCTTGCCCTCCCCCCAACTTTTGAATGAGTTCCTATGGCCCCTGAGAGGCGGTGGGTGTAAGTTGATGGTGCTGCACAGGTCGCATGTTTGCGTGCAGGACCAGGAGGGCAGGCTATGGGGGGGAGGATGCAGGTGGTGGGACAGAGGGATGGGAAGAGGACAAGGGGTGAGGATTGCAGGAAAGGGTGGGTGGAGAGAGCTGGGAGTATGCTGCAGGCTTTGGGAAGAGGTCGGTGCAGGTTGGTGTGCTGTGGGGGGGGATGGGGAATCCAGTGTTGGTGGGAGACGTGCTATTGAGGACAGTGTAGGCGCGCCGGCAGTAATATGCTCCTCTCATCACTCCGACTGTGGCCCTGCCTCGCTCCAATCAACATTCCCCGGCACGACGCCCCGGCACTCCGCTATTAGTCCTCTGGTGAGCTGGCGCCTGGTGGACTGGGGTCTGGTGGACAGGGGTCTGGTGGACTGGGGTCTGATTGACTGGGGTCTGGTGGACTGGGGTCTGGTGGACTGGGGTCTGGTGGACTGGGGTTCTGGTTGACTGGGGTTCTGGTGGACTGGGGTTGTGTGGGACATGGGGTCTTGGGGACTGGTGGTGGGTTTGGTTGGCTGAGGTCTGGTCTGGACTGGGAGTGCTGGTGGACTTGGGTCTGGTGACTGGGAAGGTAGGTCGGTGGCTGGGGTCTGGTGGACTCGGGGTCTGGTGGGACTGGGTCTGGTGGACTGGGGTTCTGGGGGACTGGGGTCTGGTGGCTGGTGGTCGGTGGACTGGAGGTCTGGGGGACTGGGGATCTGGTATGAGACTGGAAGGGTCTGGTGGGGACTGGGGTCTGTGCACTGGGGGTAGGTCCGCGGTGGTATTGGGGATCTGGTGGACTGGGGTGTTCTGTGTGGATGGGGGATCTGGTGGACTGGGGTCTGGTGGACTTGACGGTTCTGGTCTGGTACTTAGGGTGGTCCGGTGGAACTGGAGGTTGGGTGGACTGGGGAGTCGATGGGAAGCTGGGGGTCCGATGACTGGGGGGGTCTGGTCTGCGACTGGAGTTGGTCTGGTGGGAACTGTTGGGAAGGTCTACTAGGGCTCTGGAAGCTGGGTCTGAGCTGGGGACTGGTGTCGGGTCTGGTGGACTGGGATGGTCTGTGGTGGAACTTGGGGTCTGGTGGACTGGGGGTACTGGTGGAAACTCGAAGGAGGTTACGATGGGGACTGGGAGAGTCGTGTGACAACTGGGAGGTTTTCTGTGGACTTGGGGATCTGGCGGACTAGGGGTCTGCTGGACTGGGTGTCGGTGTTGAGCTCAGTCTTAGTGATGGATAGGGGGTCTGGTAATGGGACTTGAAGGGTACTGAGTGGACTGGAGGTCTAGGTGGACTGGATAATGGTCTGGAATGGACTGGGGTCTGGTGGGACTTGCGGGGTTTCTGGTTGGACTGGGTCTGTTTAGCTTTCAAGTCTCGTGGGACTGGGGTAAGGGGGTTCTGGTTGGACTGACGGCGGGTCTGGGTGCTTGAGACGTGGGGTCTGGTGGACTGGGGTCTGGTGGACTGGGGTCTGGTGGACTGGGGTCTGGTGGACTGAGGTCTGGTGGACTGGGTTGGTCCGGTGGACGGTGGTCCACTGGTCTGCGGTTTGGAGTGAGGTTGTGGTCCCTTGGTCCGGTTGCCCTTAATGGTCTAATGGTTGGTTTAAATTCATAGAATCTGTGGAATATGCTAAAAAATAGTGGCAATATAGTATAATGGGAACGTGTAAATATAGCATAATGCTTTCGTTAAATGTAGTCAAATGTTACCGGGTAATATGTTTGTTTCCTATGCTAATGTGGAATGAAGTCCAACGACACCGTATAATATAGTACAATGGTTCTTGGAATGTGTTCCAAACGTACCGTGGAATGTGGTCCGGTGAAACAACCGAGTATATCGATCAGTTCATTCGAGTATAGTTTGTGTTGATTGAACAATACTCTACCACTGCTCAGACGAGCCAGGTCAAGTGGTTCAGAGTAGCGCTGGTCTATATTGCAGGACTAACCATGGTACTATTGGTTCCAAAATAAGCGTCCCGCTGGGTTGGCCGGCACAGCAGTTAAAGGGAATATAACGCCTTTGGAAAAGTATGTGCATTGATGCAGATGAGTGCCCAGATGAGTAGCTCTCATCTCCATCATTTCTCATAATTTTCCCAAGGCGTTATAATCCCTTAAACCGCTGTGCCGGCCAACCCAGCGGGACGCTTATTTTGGAACCAGTAGTACTCCACTCCAGCACTATAGGTACTCCACTCCAGCACTATAGGTACTCCACTTCAGCACTATAGGTACTCCACTCCAGCACTATAGGTACTCCACTCCAGCACTATAGGTACTCCACTCCAGCACTATATGTTTCCTCAATGGACATAAACATCGCGTACGGATAATGTCAATCCGTGGTTCATCAGTGAGGTTCAGCGAGGTCCAGTGGTTCATCAGTGAGGTTCAGTGAGGTCCAGTGGTTCATCAGTGAGGTTCAGCGAGGTCCAGTGGTTCAGCAGTGAGGTTCAAGTGAGTCCACAGTGGTTCAGCAGTGAGGGTCAGTGAGGTCCAGGTGGTTCAGCAGTGAGGTTCAGTGAGGTCCAGGTCAGCAGTGAGGTTCAGTGAGGTCCAGTGTTCAGCAGTGAGGTTCAGTGAGGTCCAGTGGGTTCAATCATGAGGTTTCAGTGAGGTCCAGAGTGGTTCAGCGAGTGAGGTTCAGCGAGGTCCCAGTGGTTCACAGTGAGGTTCAGCGAGGTCCAGTGGTTCAGCAGTGAGGTTCAGTGAGGTCCAGGGGTTCATCAGTGAGGTTCGGAGTGAGGTCCAATGGTTCAGCAGTGAGGTTCAGTGAGGTCCAGTGGTCAGCAGTGAGGTTCAGTGAAAGGTTCATTGGTTCATCAGTGAGTTCCAGTGAGTCAGTGGTTCAGTCAGTGAGGTTCCAGTGAGGTCCAGTGGTTCAGCAGTGAGGTTCAAGTGAGGTCCAGTGTTCAAGCAGTGAGGTTCCAGCCGAGGTCCAGTAGTTAAGCAGTGAGGTTCAGGCGAGGTCCAGTGGGTTCAGCAGTGAAGTTCAGTGAAGGTCCAGTGTTCATTTCAGTGAGGTTCAGTGAGGTCCAGTGGTTCAGCAGTGAGGTTCAGCGAGGTCCAGTGTTCAGCAGTGAGGTTCAAGCGAGGTCCAGTGGTTCAGCAGTAGGTTCAGTGAGGTCAGTGGTTCATCAGTGAGGTTCAGTGAGGTCTCAGTGGTTCAGCAGTGAGGTTCAGTGAGGTCCAGTGGTTCAGACAGTGAGGTTGCAGTGAGTTCCATGGTCATCAGTGAGTTCAGTGAGGTTCAGTGAGGTCCAAGTGGTTCAGCAGTGAGGTTATCAGTGAAGGTCCAGTGGTTCAGCAGTGAGGTTCAGTGAGGTCCAGTGGTTCAGCAGTGAGTATCAGGCGAGTCCAGATATGTTCAGCAGTGCAGCGTTCAGCGAGGTCCAGTGGTTCAGCAGTGAGGTCAGCGAGGTCCAGTAGTTCAGCAGTGAAGTTCAGCGGGGTCCAGTGGTTCAGCAGTGAGGTTCAGTGAGGTCCAGTAGTTCAGCAGTGAAGTTCAGCGGGGTCCAGTGGTTCAGCAGCGCCCTGCCGCGATTCTGTGGTCTCTGTGTCTGTCTAACAGACTTGTGGCTGGATCCCGAGGAAGTTGAATCTGGGATCCCAGTGGATCCTCGGCATAAAACATAGCAGGATCTGGAATCGTTGTGGACCCCTCTGCTCATTGTGTACCTGAATCTGTTGTCCCATGTGGATCCCGGGACACAGGACACCGAGATCCAGATCTCAGCTGGATCCCGGATCCTGGCACATGTCTGCTGACCAGTTACCGGGACCACACCCAGCCCGCTCAATCGGCTGGCAACTGGTATCTCTCCTGGACCGGATGGGGGGGTGAATAGGGGTGAGGGGGGGGGGGGGGGGGTAGGCGTCGGCTGGCCTGATCTCGGCCCAGTCGGAGAGTTGGAGACTATCGATCTGAGAGGCGGCGCTGCAGCCGTCCAATCTCCATTCCACTGCTGTCCACTGCTGTCCCACATGTGTCCCACTGCTGTCCCACTGCCTGTCCCACTGCTGTCCCCTGCTTGTCCGCACTGCTGTCCCATCGCTGTCCCACTGCTGTCCCAACTGCCTGTCCCACTGCTGTCCCACCTGCTGTCCCATGCTGTCCCACTGCTGTCCCACCTAGCTGTCCCAGCTGCTGTCCCACTGCTGTCCCACTGCTGTCCCCATGTGTCCCATCACTGCTGTCCCACTGCTGTCCAACTGTGTCCCACCTGTGCTGTCCCACTGCTGTCCTCACTGCCTGTCCAACTGCTGTCCCAACTGCGGTTCCCAACATGCTGTCCACTTGCTGTCCACCAACTGCTGTCCCACTGCTGTCACCACTGCTGTGCCACTGCTGTCCCACTGCGTCCCACTGCTGTCCCACTGCTGTTCCAACTGCTGTCCCCCCACTGCGAGTCCCACTTGCCTGTCGGCCACGGCTGTCCCACTGCTGTCCACTGCTGTCCCACTGCTGTTCCACTGCTGTCCCACTGCTGTCCCACTGCTGTCCCATCTCCGTCCCTAAGTCTGCATTGATTACACATCACTCTAACATGTTTGGTTTATATTTCACTGCGATGTTTAACGATCACCGATATAATGCTACATTTTATTTCGATATTCTACTATTTCACTATGTAGCATATGTGTTGTATATTTGTATGGGCCTGCAACACCGTTATAGCCATATTTCCGTTAATATGTCAAGGTCATCTGATATATCCGGCTGTGCCGTTATATAACCTCCCCCGAGTCCGACTCAGGCAGTAACCGGCCCCTATATCGACCCATGGACAGAGCCGGCATTGGAGCGGAGATGGGGAGGGGGAGCTTACGCCGGCGCCGTCTCCGTAATAGAGCGGCCAGTTTTCAAACCAACAAACACGCAGACTTTTGTGTGTCCCTCATTGTTCTAGGCGTGGGCTTATAAAGGGTCTTTTGTCGAAGGGCCTGTTCCGGTGGCGCCTCTAACCGCCTCACACCTACGTCCTACTCTAAGTTGCTCCAACTGCAACTGCTCTGTGTAAGAGAATACGACCGGTGCAAGTGGGAGCAACTTGGAGGAGGTTAGAGGTGCGACAGGAACAGACCCTTAGTGACATCCTGTTGACCGTATATGGACTGCAGCCATATTTGTGTGGGTTGTGGACTGTGGGCTGTGGGAGAGGTGAAACAGCGGCTCTCGGTAAGGAGCTGAATTATATGTCACGGGGAGGTGACAGCCCGATAGTTTGATGTTGGGCCAGCAAGACACGATACTAAGGATGGCATGGCACAGCACAGCTGACAGCACAGCTGACAGCACAGCTGACAGCACAGCTGACAGCACAGCTGACAGCACAGCTGACAGCAACAGTGACAGCACAGCTGACAGCACAGCTGACAGCACAGCTGACAGCACAGCTGACAGCACAGCTGACAGCAGGGCAGGGAGCGGCTGCAATGATGTCAGCTGACAGGTAGCACGCATGACGTCATTAAGCCGGTGGCTCAGGTAGGTGACCGGATGGAGGAGTGGCTACTGGCTGCCTGACCAGTGACATCATCAGCGGCGTGACGTCAGTGACGTCATCAGTGGTGTGACGTCACCGTCTGGCTGAGTCAGCCGGGAGCGGTCCCGGATGCTGTTGCTGTCGCCCACATAGACAGACACTTGGGTGAACCAGAGGACCCGCAACGGTGTCCCCGTCCGTCCCGGTTCCCAGTTTCCGTCCTGGTCCCGGTCGGTCCCGTCCCCGGTCCCGTCCCGTACCGGTCCCAGTTCCGTTCCTGGTCCCGCCGGTCCCATCCCGGTCCCGTCCCGGTCCCGTGGTCCCGGTCCGGTCCCGGTCCGGTCCCGGCCCGGTCCGGTCCCGGTCGGTCACGGTCCCGGTCCCGGTCCCGGTCCCGGTCCGGTCCCGGTCCGGGTCCCAGTCCCGTCTCGGTCGCCGGTTCGGTCACCGTCAACGGTCCGTCCGCGGTCCCGGTCCCGGTCCCGACCCGGTTTCCCGTCCGGTTTCCGCCCCGGTTCCGGTCCCGTCGTCCCGGTTTTCCGTCCCAGTTCCGTCCCAGTTTCCGTCCCAGTTCCGTCCCGTCCCGTCTCGCTCCCTAGGGTCGGCGCTACGCAGTGCTACGTATGCCATGTCGCAGGCACGTGGTCGGTCGCATAAGTCATCAGACAGTTCACACTATGCAGTTGCACATTCAGTTTTGTGTAGACATCGCTTCGTGCCGGCTCTCCAGCGCAGTTGGCGGGGTGCCAGTGATTAGATGAGTGGACGACTCACTCAGATCGACACATGAACCTCTGAATCAGGGACGGGTTAGGCTGGTTCACAACACAACGGCGGATAGCTTCAGGGCTGCCTTCTGATAGGCCATTACTGTACTTGTTACTTCTTGTGCTTATTGTACTTCTGTGCTTCTGGTACTTCTTGTACTGTCTGTACTTGTCTTGTACTTCTGGTACTGATCTTTACTTCTGTACTATCTGGTCTGTCTTGTGCTTGCTGGGTACTTCTTGTACTTCTGGTACTTCTTGTATCTTCTGGTACTTCTTGTACTTCTGGTACTTCTGGCCTGTACTTCTTGTACTTCTGGTACTTCTTTGTACTTCTGGTCTTCTTGTACTTACTGGTTACTTCTTGTATGGTCTGGTACTTTCTTGTAACTTCTGGTACTTTCGTAACTTCTTGTGCTCTTGAACTTCTGGTGCTCTTTCTTGTACTTATGTAACTTATGTTACTGCTTGGAATTCCTGTATTTCTTGTACGTCTTGTTCTTCTTGTAGGTACTTCTTTCTCGTTGTACAGTCACCGGTCAGTTATTTTGTATTCACTCCTCATCTTTTCTACAGCCTGTGATTTCACTGAATTATTATCTGTCACCGTTCTTCATTGAACAGTGGGAAACTTTCGTCACCGGCAGTGATACGGCACGGCCCGTGACGTGGTCACGGACCGTGATATTCTCTTTTTCTTTTTTCGGCGTAAAATTATCTAAATTCTGCCGGTGACTGGAATTGTTTGATCGGATGGTGGGGTCAGGGCCTGCGCAACAAGCTTAGCTTAGCATGGGTCCTGATCTCAGGAATCCTCAATCCATCCCATCAAAATATTGGACTAAATTTATTAAAAAAATATGCACTCCGATGGAAGCGCACGGGCCGTGACACACAATGGCGATAGAATCGCGATGCAGCGCCGCTGAATGCGATGGTCTGAATTCAGTCGACCTTCAACCTGCAACCTATCCGGTACTCAATGATCTGAATTCAGTCGACCTTCAACCTGCAACCTATCCGGTACTCAATGGGGGCTGTTCACACGATGGTCTAAATGCACTCGACCTTCAGCGATCAACATTCCGCCTCTCCTGGCGGCTGATCCCACAAACTTCCCATTGACATTGCATAGTGCTAGATAACGCAGCACCGTGACTAATCGCCCACATCTGAAGCTGTGTTCACATGACCACATCTGAAGCTGTGTTCACAAGAAGCAATCGCCAGCCGCCAGCCAGCCGTCTTTTTTTCTCTCGAAATATCGATAAAACCGGAGGGGAGGTGTTCACCCCCCCCCCAACCCCACCCTCTCCCTAGAGCAGTGGTGCGCGGGTTAACCCTATTAGTGGCAGGGAGTCTTTTTCGGCCACCCCTCCGGTTTTTCGTGGATATCTCAGGAACCGTTGGAAACAAGCCAATGCAATTTTCGGACTTTTCCAAAAATAGATTCCTGGATATGGTGGTGATAAAATTGAGTTATTATTATCAACAGAGGTGGCTCCAGGACCAGATTTGGGTATTTCAAATCATAGTCAAATCGTGTTTGAAAAAAAAATCGAATGTGAGCTATTTCCTTTAAGTTGTACATACTGTTTGTCCAGCTTTGCATAGTACGAGCTCTCTATGTTCGCTCTGCGTCAACCCGATCTGAACGTCACATCGCGTCACGAGTTAGCTTACTAGACATTAAACAGCCCTGTTGTGACAAAACCTAGGTGAAACTCCTCGTGTGACCTGGAAGTGGAGAGCCTCAGTCATTATCGCTACGGAAGCTCAGCGCGGCTCTCAACACGGCCTACATGCGATCCACCGCTTACCGTATCTATAATGTGAATATCTATAACTGGTGGTCCTAGATACCAGTAGCCCTGGTGGTCCTGAATACCTCCACTCTAATTCCGGCCGCAAACTAAACAACGTGTTTCTTTACAATGGCGGATTCAGCCGTTTTTTTAATGGGGCAAATCCAGTGGCGTAATTAAAAAAGTGTTGCTTTACCGGGGGAGGGTAAGAGCGGGCCGGCAGCCGTCACCAACTAACGTCCTGTCTGGGGGGGGGGGGATATTTGTTGCAGGACCTTTGGGGACATGGTCTTGCTCTATCCCATCGATCCGCCCTTGCGTCATCAAACGATTCTCTGCCGTGACGGATGTGTGATTGAGACGTGATTGAGATGTGATTGAGATGTGATTGAGATGTGATTGAGACGTGATTGAGGCCTATTGAGACGTGATTGAGACGTGATTGAGACGTGATTGAGGCCTATTGAGACGTGATTGAGACGTGATTGAGACGTGATTGAGGCCTATTGAGACCTATTGAGACCTATTGAGACGTGATTGAGACCTACCACTGAGATGATAGGACAGGTGCGGACGGCGAGCCACAGAACGATATCCCGTACTCACGGCAGGTCACTGGCCATGACATGTAATCATGTAATGGTATGTAATGGTATGTAATCCATTGTATGTAATCCATGGTATGGCCATGGTATGTAATCCATGGCACAAGGTGATCCGGATTTCCCTCGGGATGACTTCTGACATTTGTCACCACACAAGGGAGATCACAATTGACGGTCAGATATGAACTAAGCTATTAGCCGGCCGCTCATATCTGACAGCCAGTTGTGATTTTCCGTGTGCGGTGACAATTTGCAGAAGCTACCACGAGGGGAATTCCTGATTGTCTAGTGTCGTGGAAACGTGGCCACTGCTTATCTGTTGGTTAGCTGAGAGTGGCTGGGAGGGGAGGGGCGGGAGGGGACGGTTCAGACAGACCCTCTGACGCCCCCTGCTGTAGTTAGGGGGACATCAGGGGGCAGTTCAGTGGGGTGTCAGAAGGGGAGTACAGGGGGGGGGGCAGGGGAGACACTGAGCAGTGGCAGCAGACCACAGCCGCCTATCCTATAGCCCTATATCCTATATCCTATATCCTATATCCTATATCCTATATCCTATATCCTATAGCCGCCTAGCAGACCACAGCCGCCTATCACTGCAGTGTTGTCAGACCGTGTTGAACGAAAACAGACAGGCCAGGTGGCCGGCTCACTGATCTGCCATCTCCACAGCACTAGGACCGATCGGTAGGGCCGCGCTGGACAGTAGAGCTGCCAGTTTACAGACCAGGCGGCCGGCCGGCTCACTGATCTGCCATCTCCACAACACTAGGACCGATCGGTAGGGCCGCGCTGGACACAGTAGAGCTGCCAGTTTTCCGCCGGTCACGACCCGCCCAACTCCGTAACCATTCTGCTCTGCTGGTAATCCGTCTACAGCTCACACAGGCTGCTTAATGGGTACAAATGTGACTAAGAATGTCTTTTGTAATTTGCAAATATTAAATTTAAGGAAAAAGTTATTTCGGTAGCGGAAATTTTCAGTCTCGTTGAATACATACCTAGGTATTCAGCATTTTGTAGGCTTGTACTTGTAACAACTTCGGGTGATTTGTATGTGCATTATACCAGAAGCTTAGTTAAATGCCAGTTGTTCGCCTAAAGCTCCATTGTCCTTGCTCTAAGTTTAAATTGAGAATCGCCTTCTGCTGATTGGTGCCTGCGCAGCGCAGACGGTATGTGACCTTTAGCTGGGACAAACAATGGATTTCCATGGTTTACACTACGTGCCATGGGCGGCGCCACCGCGGGGGCAGCGGTGGCAGCGGGGGCAGCTTGCCCCCGCTGTGGAGAAGCAGCGGGGGCAAAACTATGTTTTTGCACCCGATGAAATTTGGTTACTGGTGAAGGATGCTAATCGTTGAAAATAGTCACGACACCAAGTATTCGCAAAACGTGTTTTTTTTCTCCAAATAATTTTACTTTATATTAAAGGGAGAGTGCCACCTTGCAGACCAATATCGAGTTTTTGGTGTCAATCGGTAGATTACGCGATCCGATTTCACGTGGAAAGTTTTGGTTTCCGAACTGCCCCCATTAGATTCAAAATTACATTTGCAACAGCAATGATTGGCCAATCATTCTAACATTGGAGTCGCCTTCCGCACTATTTTGAATCAGCTTCTTTGGCGGAAACTAAATTGTCCCTTTTTGAATATTTTGGCAAAACTCCAACATCCCATTCAAGTCCAGTGACTTTAAAATTAAAAAGCCGTTATGCAGTTTAATTTATCTTGTCAACAATCTTAGCTTTTTACACTATAAGAACAAACCCAAATGGCCCGCAATTTCGGGCAAAAAGCCTCTGCTTCGACTTTTTTGGGGATCCCGAAAAATATAAATGACGTTTTACCCTCCTAACACAGACAGACCCCTTATTTCAACGTCAAGTTGGGCGGGCCGATTTCGGGACGGCTTCGGGCCCTCGGCTTTTGGGAAGGAGCGATATGTGGCGGCGAGCACTAAAAGCTGGATAGTTCGCAGAGTAATGGCCGGCCCAGAGCACCGCCTGTAAGCCAGTTAATTTTTACGTTAACAGCATATAATTAACAGTTAACTGATTGACAATTGTGGTTGTAACATATTTATTTGCTGATTTACAATAAATACATGACAAAAATTCGTTGCGACATAAAAGTACTCCTGGCTCACTGGCGGATCCCTGGCGGCCAACCTGCTGCGACTTTATACAGCTTTTAGTGCTCCGCCTGTTGGGGGCGAGCACTAAAAGCTTGGATAATATCGCAGCAGTTGCCCGCCAGGGACCGCTAGTAAGCCAGTTATTTAATTTTTGACGTTGCCAGCATATAATAACAAGTTTAACTTGATTGACAATTTGTTTTTTTGTAACATATTTATTATTGCTGTTTTACAAAATAAATACATGAACAAAAATTTCGTTTGCGAACATAAAAGTACCCTGCTGCCTGGCGTCCTGGCGGCCAACTGCCGCTCTTGCGACTTATCAGACTTTTAAAGTGGCTCGCCCATGGTATCCATGGCCTTTTTAGTTGAAACGCTGCGCGGCATTCCGATAGCAACAGTCCCCAAGCAATATGGAGCGCCCATCTTGAATTATAATAGTGCCTTGTCACAATCAGGACATGTTTTTGGAGTCCGGAAAAAGATAGAATGCTTTTGCCGAAACACTGCTTTTAGGGCAAGTTTGAGCAAGAGCATCATGAATAGTTTATTTACCAGCATTCATTTAAGCTACTTTTTATAAATCCTCCCAAGGTGGCACTATCCCTTTAAGGAAAGTTGTTATTTTATAATTCATTGTCAGCATAATTTGTTATTATTTTTACACCACACAGGTGCATAAGGTACATATTGCAGAGAAATGAAAATAAGGAGGCCATTATCGCTCCTGAATGAGATAGGCACTGAAAGCGTTCTGCGATATTTGTAACCGTTAAGGATAATGGACACTAATCTTTTGTTACAAATCTGGCTTTAAAACACCAGGACTTTAATAATTACACAATAGTAGTTTGCAAGATGGATTTATTTGCGCTATGAAGATAACATTTTTAATGATAGTTGCTTTTTTAGTTTTTGGTAAACAAGCTTCAGAAAAAACTTAAACATGCAATTTTTTGCAAAAAAAAGGTTTTCCATGGGAACATTTAACCAATAAATCGCATGCAAAAGTCAAACCTGAAGCTTGGTTACCAAAATATCAAAAAAGTTATATCCTTCAAATTTGAGTCGCTGCAACGCTACAAAACCCAGTTAACAAACGAACAAAAATAAATATAGTTTGTAGATGATAACTAGTAACTACATGAAATACTTACTAAAAAAAATATATTTTGTGATAATTAATGTTTTGCAATGCGACCTGGCTGCAGTGACGCAAAACAAAACCCTTTGATACAAGGGTGGGCACTGGGCACTTAAAAGTTCAAAGAGATACAAAGCTACGGATACCTACACACAGTAAGCACTCTCCAAAAAAAGACAGTAAGCACTCTCTAAAATCTGATCCGATTTCAGGGGTTGAAGGCTTATCTTAACTTTGGTGATACCGGGCAACCAAAATAATTTTGCCACCGCTGGATAAAATCCGTGGCGCCGCCTTTGACTTACGTCCCTAGAATAAGACCTGTCCTAGGAAAAAAAGATGAATGAGAGCAGCACGGTTTGACAGATAACGAAATGGAGCCACTTGTAGGTATGATGCAGGGGCGGATCCAGGGGGGAGGGCGCTTGGGCGCGCGCCCTCCTGAACCGGGTCTTTTCTATGGCGCGCCCGTAGGGTGCGCCCGGAGGACGCAACTTTTTGTATTGCGCCCCCCCCTGACCGAAATCCTGGATCCGCGCCTGTGATGTATAACACTTTCACACGCAATCAGTCAGATGAAAAAACGCATAACTATTGATGTCACCAGAAATGTGCCTGGATCCGGGATCCAGCTGATATCTGGGTCTCTGTGTCCTGTGTCCCGGGGTCCAATGAGACACCATATCCATGTACACAATAAGCCGATGGATCCACGAAGATCACAGATCCTGACATATTTTGTGCCTAGAGATCCACTGGGATCCCAGATCCAACTTCAGGATCCAGGACCCTGGTAAGTACCTTCTTCTTGCTAATTTTCTCATATTGGAAAACTAATTACATTATCTGTTTGCTAGTAGTTGCAAATACTTACAAGGTCATTTGCAGGTACTAATTACCTGCATAGTAGCTACAGGCGCAAAAAAAACGATCACAAATTTTTATGTCAGTCCCTTCAACTCTGTTTTCAAAATATTAGGTTTGCTTTAAATTAGAGATCCACCTGACCGTTCAGTCAGGTGTCAGGTGATATCCAAGATCCTGAAGCATTGTACGCCAAGGGATCCAGAAGAACCCCAGATCCTTACGCAATTTACACAGAGGGATCCACTGGGATCCAAGATCTGCATGCAATTTATACCGAGGGATTCATTGGGATCGCAGATCAAACTTCAGGATCCAGGCACAAGTCTGCTAGGTACTCAAGCGTTGCGAGGATATATCACCTGCCCGTGAGAATGATTTCCTGTCATTATTCGGTACTGGGTACTGGGTACTGGGTACTGGGTACTGGGTACTGGGTACTGGGTACTGGGTACTGGGTATTGGGTACTGGGTACTGGGTACTGGTGCACAGAAGCTGCAGCTCTATACTGCAGCCGAGTAACGTTTATAAACACAGGCGTCCGTCCGCAACACAGACACACATACAGACACATACACACACAAACAAATACAAGCACACTGCAGATACAAACATAAACACACATACACGAGCGCGAAAAGGAATACGGGAGACGGGAGACGGGAGACGGGAGACGGGAGACGGGAGACGGGAGACCGTAGATTATAGGCAAGGTACGCAGAAGGAGGCCCCATCTGCCGCCGTTATCCTTATCGAACGCTGCGCTCATATCTATCAGCACACGCGTGAGCCTCGCGGCGTCACACATTTACTGCGTCAATTCACCTTCAGAGCGGCCCTGAGGCGGGAGACCACCCCTGAGCGAAAACCGGTATCAGCCAGTGCCCCCCCCCTAGAGCTGGATCCGGTATGTGCCCCCCTTATCAGCTGTATTTACCCGGCGGTGCTCCTGCACTGCCCGGCGGTGCTCCTGCACTGCGCGCCGTTGAGCGGCGGCTGCGCGAACCTTCCCTCCTCCGCCGCAGCGCGCCGGCCCGTGATGACGTCACCAGTCAGTCGTCAGCTGCGGCCGGCCTCGCGGGGACGGGGGGGGGACATTGCTGAGCGATAGGTGCCGCGATAAGCCGGGTGTTGACTGTTGACAGAGGTTCGAGAGCGAGCAGAGCCGCCGCCGCCCGACTGCCGCACGAGAATTGCGCCGCCGCCACCACGCAGCCCTGATCGACAACTGGGCAGTCGGTATTTCAGAGGAATCCCGGTATCTCACACCGGTGTGGTTTAGGTTAGCAGTTTGTGTGTGTGGTAGAGATGGATTTTTCCTCCCAGAAATAGAGCCGACACAGCCGCTGCCACCGCTAACAAATGGGTTGGCACCGGCATCAAACGCAGACACATGTGGCAGCACCCGCCAGGCCCGGCAGTCAGCAATCTGCATGTGTGCTTCATTAATTATACAATACAAAGTGTAACCCCCGGACTTGCTCTAAACTCTAAATCCTATTATTTCGTTGCGTTAACTTTTTTTGTACTTGATTACAAATAAAACAAACAAACCCACGGCATGGGCCCGACCTGAATTCAGCCTGAGCCTGCTGCCCGAGTTAAGACACAGCTTTAGGCCCACCGGGCCTGAATTTGGGCCTAACGCCGGCTCGGTTGTCCTGAAATTTGCATCCCTGTGTGTCGGCTCGTGAGCGCATTTTCGCATCGAAAATGTTATGTGGCTCGGCTGGTGTGAAATACAAATTCATATATTGTAAGCACTAAACTTAAAAAGGTAGTATATTTTTTAAGCGCCAAATTACCACTCTTACTGGGACAGAGACGGAGACGGAGACGGAGAAGACGGAGACGGAGACGGAGACGGAGACGGAGACGGAGACGGAGACGGAGACGGAGACGGAGACATCTCTGTCCGCTGTTTAAAAGCAGTTAAATTAAATTTATCGTCTCTGCCTGCACAACAGCCGAGGGCTGGTAAAAAGTGCGCTCATGATACATAAAGTGGGCGCCAGAAAATACACTTTGAAGCTTACTCCGGGGCCGAAAAAGCCATTCTGGGCAAAAGTAACACCTGGACAGATCGGAGGGGCCCCTGTACAAGTCGTAGGGGCCCTTGGCTAGACGGAAAGAGTCCCTGGGCGAGTTAGAAGGGCCCTAAACATGCCGAATGGGACCCTAGCTAGCACAGAGGGGCCCCTCAGGTCACGGGGTCACGGGGCCATTTTGTTTCGGCCAGATTTGGTTGGGCGCCACCGAAGATGTGTTTACCAGCGCTGCAGCCCAAGCGACCCTGAGCCGAGCCCGAGCAGACAAAACAAAACAAGGCAGCACGTAGTCCGCACCTACTACTAAGGTGTAGCGTATGCACAATAGGCTTCGTGCATTATTCAGCTTCGGGGTGAAGATCATCGGCTTGATATGCTACGTGCTACGCTGTTTCGGAATGATTATCTTCACACAGATATGGTAAATAGTTTTTCCGCGCGTTTGCAACACTTCTGACAGCACATAGTTTGCAGTTAACCGTAGTCGAACCGGACACGCCCAGCCCGGCCGTAGTTCGCCGCCGCGCCGCCAGGAGAGTAGGCGGCGCTAGTGACCCGGGGCCACCGGAGGGGGAGGGGGAGGGGAGAGCAGGTGAGGCGCCGACGTTACGGCGCCGCCGGGCCGAGGGGAGCGGACGCGGCCGGCGGCTTTCCTTCAATGATAGCGTGGCGGCCTTGGCGGCGGAACCAAAATGCCAACCGAGCCGCCGCCCGACCGCCGCCAGCCCCTTCCTGGAAGCCGCGCGCCACCGCCCCCGCTCACCCGTCCCGGCCCTGCCGGCCCCCGGCCGCCGGGACTGAATCCAGCGGCGCGTACAATGGTGGTGGCACTCCTAGCCTGACTGCCCAGGCCCGCCACACCCATGGTTTGCACAGTGAAGTGTTGTATGGCGTGCAGTAAACGGCTTCAGTAATCAGTATACCGCAGACGGAACGCAGTCTCAGTAGTCAGTATACCGTATACCGGAGTATACGGTACACCGGAGACGGTGTACGTCTTATACACAATTTTAGGGTACACAAGACGGACCTGAGATCAGCCCCCCAACTGAGTTTGTAAACCACGGCCCCGGGAGATACATCCTTAGTGTACGGCGTGGGACCGTTAATAACAGTACAGTACTCAGGCGTCACTTGACCTGAGGGAACGTCCTGTCGTCAGCTGAATCTCACTGATACGGCCCTACACGCCCCTACACGGCCCTATACAGCCCGGATACGGCCCTATACAGTCTAGATACGGCATTAATACGGCACGATAAGGCCCAGATATACGGCTTGATGCGGCCCTGATACGGCTCTCTGATACAGCCCTTTATGGCCCTCACCCCTGATACGACCTTTTATGACCCTGACTCCTGGTACGACCTTTTATGACCCTGACCCCTGATACGACTTTTTATGACCCTAACCCCTGGTACGACCTTTTATGGCTCTTGCCCCTGATACGACCTATATATAAATTTTGTCCGAACGTTTTGAATAGACGAATTTCCTAGATCAGGGTCCGTGCTAAGCAGAGCTTAACCCTGGCACCGACGGGGGTCTGAGCTAACTTCGAACCGACGGGGGGCGGATAACCGCACCCCAGAGATCTCGAAAACTACGCAACGTAGCGAGAAGTGGAAAACGGCGTGAGGTAGGCCGTGACGATTACTAAAGAAAATACTTTGACTATTTTTGATCAGGTCAATATTGAGGTCACCCAGAGGTCAAAACAGGTCAAATTTTCCCATATTTCGAGTAAATTGAGCATTGCTTCACATAATCCGAGATAACTCAGTAACTAACATAGCTAGAAGCGATGGTACAGTCCTGTATGGCGCTATACGGTCCTGTAGGGCCCACGATTTTTGTTCTACCTGGAACATGTTTCGTTCTTTTTTCGGTGTAAAATTACACTAATATATGCTATTTTCAGTGGCGGACACAGGTAGGTTAGCTTCGTTGACCACTCCCGCTAATGCAAAACCGCTAAGCCCCTCACAAAATAAGCAGAAGCTAACGCTGACCGCAAATTGCTAACTTTTATCGTATGTTGTTTTGCTCTTAAACCCTGAACAGATTTAGCGAGCTGAAATCGTAATGCTTTAACTTAGGCATAGAGCTTTCCGAAAACGTATGGCAATTGGCATGCAAAGATAAAATGATGATCAGGGTGTAAACAATAAATTAATTAACCCGGCATTGGCTGGGGACCCAGCCGAACGCCATCTCTCATTGTCTGAACGAGAGGTGGTGGTGGTGGAAAGTGCGTTCCACGCCAATCCCCCAAACTATCTTCCGAACCAATAACTGCAGCGAAACGCGCGAGACGGCAATCGAAATATCTTTACAAGACGCATCTTAAGCATTCGCGCAATTTTTCCAAATAAGCTCACATGTCAGGTTACATTCAGGTCAAAGGGCAAAATTGACATATTTGAGTATGCGAACCTTACTTTCCAATTTTCATAGTCGATCGTACTTTGGATCGGACATTATTTTGGAAAATGTCCTAATTTTACACCACTACTACTTAGATAAAAGCAACACGACTAAGGCCGGTGTCGCCAACTTCCGAAAGTTAGGGGGGACGGATGCACTATGAAGTCGATTCTTTCCATGCAATGCCCATAGGCGTAATGTTAAAATCCGAAAATGTTTCGGGGGACGCGTATCTCTTAGGGGGGACGCATCCTCCCGTCCCACTTTCAACGCTCGTGAACATGACACATCCCTTCATTCAGTGGACAGCCGCACTGGCACATCACAAAACATACAGGTATGACGTCACAGTGACGTCAACAGCCGACTTGTTGCTAGTCCGCCGGGCGTGGCTTTCCTGCCTCCCCTGGTGTCATTGTTCTGGACTCGTCCAGACGTTGACCGAGCTTGCAGCCGACGAGTCCATTCGGCGCCGTAGGGGTAAGTGGGCGTTAACCCGTTGTGAATGGAGACACCACGTGGCGCGGGCGTACTCTACCTACAGTTACTGTAGCCTACGGGAATCGTAACACATACGACAGAGGTGACAGGAGAGGTGACAGGTGACAGTGGTGCTCAGGAGAGGAGAGAGCAGGAGTGGAGGGTCCTATTCTGGTGGAGGCTGGAGCCTCCCTCCAACCCCAATTTAGGAGAGGAAGTGGGCCGAATTCGGGGAGGAATATTTGGTATTTTGTGGATTTTTACGGTAGGTCGGTACTTCAAAGGGAAATATGTATTCATTTTACAATATAATAATCTGCATTTTTATATGACACATGTATGGCATCAAATTGATCGTGCATCAATAATTTAAAGGTGAAAACAACTTTTTACATTTCCAAAATACAACTTTGGGAAATTACAAAAGTTGTTTTACACATGTTGACAAACAGTATAACCCAGGTGTTGGGCGTTGGTCACGTGACCAATTTGACCTTGGACCCACGATTTCGTCGGTAATTATGGCGCGTGTGATACGATTGATGTTGTTTATGTTTTTGTATCTTTTTACCTATCGGAACCCCGGAGATCGCTGTTCTTGTGCTGGCGTTATTGGGGTGATTTGTATTTTAAATATTCGCATTTTATGAACTAGGTTATTAACTTAACACATATATAAATATTTGTTAGTATGGGTGGGTATGGGTGGGTGTTTTGCACCACAGTGTAGCCACCGCCATGGTGACGCAAACACTTGAAGATTAGGGTGATTCCCCAAAGACCGTAAGGCTATGGCCGCTTGGATGACTGTAAGGCAAGAGTCTATGAGGATAGTTATTACAGATAGATACTGTACACTGTTAAGGAATTCGAAATTGTGATACACACTGCCACTGGGTTACAAGCTGGAGCATTATGCTGATGCATGAAATAATCCTTGAAATTTGGCTATTTTCTGGCCCTGTAGCATTGGCTCCGCCACAGAGGTTGTCCCTCCATTTTTTGGTGGTATATATAGACCACCTTCCTACCATTATTTATTAGTTAATCCCTATAAAACCTATACCCACCAATCAATACAATTTATCATATTGATTAACTTCAGATGTTGTTCCCCTGGTTCCCAGGACATTTTACACTATAACTAATTCAAACTTCAATAATTTATATCTCACCACTTCAATTGTAAACCAGCCGAGCTAACCTGACTTGCTAATCTAACGCATAGGGATGTGTTGAAATGCGCTGGAGTCTGCGCTTACATGCTTCAGACCAGCCCCGATATGAGTTTTCATAAGTCGATATGATATATATAATTGTTTTCCAATCAAGGTCAGGTACAGTTTCTTTAACCGTCATCATGTGGTCTATCTAATCAAGTAGACTTGACGAGGGTCTACAATATATCCCGCCAGCTCTGATGGATATATTTTTGATTGTGGAAGTATGTCCTCTGTGTATTCAATATTTTGTGGGTTCTATGTGCTTGGGCTTCCAGTCTGACAAGTTACCCATTGACTTCCAACAAGCCCCCTTGTTTGTCAAAGCCACTTTGACCTGTCCAGGCCCATCCATCTGCCTAGGACTCAATTGATGTTTAAGGGCCTTCCGACCGGCCAGGACCCTTCGTTACCCAGGTCAGTGGCGTACCCAGGATTCGCTTCGGGGGGGGGGGCACATATTTTCAACATTTGTTTTATACAAAAATCTCAAAAATATTGTTTTTCAGGGGGGACCCCCCAAATTTTATTTTTCAGGGGACCCCCCAAAAAGAACTCACCTTGTTTTGCCAGGTCGGTGAAATACGGCGAAATTAGCAGCAGAAATTAGCACTAGCAGGGGGCACAGGGTGCATCAGTGTTCTAGGATTGGGAACTTTGGGTGCAAAGCGACACCCTACAATACATAGTTTTCCATTCCTTTTGCCCCATTTGAAGGATTTTTTTTTTCCACTTTTTTCACTTTTTATATTATTTTTCACTCATTTATTGTAATATGTAAAAAGACAGAAAATTGATCAAGTTTTGTTTAATAGAGATGTGTAATTCTTGAAAAGTTCTTTCTTAGGTAGAATTTTCTACTCTTTCCGATTTTAGTCTGAATTTTTCACTCTGCACCCTGGCTCTAAAGCAATCTTAGGACACTGGGGTGCACGTGCCTCTAATGGACCGACTTTTTCACTAAAAAAATGGTCGGCGACGTTGCTTTTTGCGACTTTTTGGGGGCCTTGCAAAATATAGTGGCCTAAATCCGGGGATATTTTTATTTTCGCGCCATTTTTTCGGGGGCCTTTGCTGAGGGGGGCCCCTTG
>VOPJ01002467.1:0-10974 GCA_014673585.1 Semibalanus balanoides
ATGCCTGAATTCACTGTTGGCTAAAACAACGCCAGCTAAAAATGCTCCCAAAGCAGGGGATAGACCTACCATCAGCATCAATAGTGAGATCGAAATAACCATCAGCAAACAGGCGGTGGTAAACAGCTCTGGTAAACCGGTGCTGGCTATTATTTTGAAGAATGGCTGTATTAGAAAATGGCAAAGAAGATGTTAAGCCAGACAGCAGCCAATACAAATACGTTCGTGCAAATGCGCGGCGTAGGCCGGTCAAACCAATGCTGACGGATGTTGTGATTATGCGTGTCATTCGCCAGTTGGATTGCTGTGATCTTGACTCATGTGAGTCAGCGCCGGTTGAATCTAACGTCGGTTTTTCTATCTCTGTTTTGAAATTACGGATGTTGCTAGCATGGTCTTTATTGTCTAGAACAGATTCCATAACGTTGGTGATATTGGTGGCGTGGATAACGCTAGTGGGATTATTGACATCATTGCCCGGCAACAGGCTTGTCACTGCCAAAAGTGGAATAATCGCTAAGATAGGGATGACCGCAATATCTTGAAACAGTAACACCGAAAAGCTGGCTTCGCCGCCTTCTGTTCTCATTAAATTCTTTTCAGATAAGGTTTGCAATACTATCGCAGTAGACGAGAGTGAGGTGATTAAACCGATGGTCAACGCCATCTTCCAAGCAACGCCACACAGTAGGGCTAGCAAAAAATAGCAGCTCGCTGATGATCAACTGTATCCGCCGGACCTAATAGTCGATTAGGCGCTATTCAGCAAGTACTTTCGGCTCATTCCAGACCACATAAGCAAACCAACCCTCACACCCACACCCAACTCGGCGAGGGTATGCAGGTCTCCTCGTGTGTCGGACCAACTAAAACAGTCAATTACTTGGTCCTACAGTGTGCCAGCTAATAAATTAGCCCAGGCAGTCAGAACGCAAGAGCAAGTTTTTGGGCGATAGCACCGCAAGGATGCGGAACCAAGATACGCTAAAAGCTGATAGAGAAGGAGACGTCATAACGATGCCTAGAACAATAATTTGTCTATGAGACTGCGTAGTAAGCTAGTCTTGCTCTAATGTAATAGGACGATAATGGAGCAGTAGCCTAGATACTGTTCAGCAAAGTTCAAATAATTTTGACTTTTCGGTAGGTGCTATATTTAAGGTCCTTAGCTAGAGCACGCGCAAAAATTTTGCGGAAGGCATGTTTAGCTAAACATTGGTGTGAGTTAGTCTTGAATCTCTATACCAAAGATCACGCCGTAGTCACTATTGCTATTAGTTTTTTGTGCATAGAGTTGAGTGGCGAGAACAATGTTGCTATTTAATTGGTAGTTATAAGTTGACTCGATGCTGAGCTGGTCATAAAGATCGGCAATCCCAGTGCTGTATTGCTGATAAGCAATCGTGCCATCAGAGTCCAAATGCTGGGTTGAAGTCTGACTGTCATATTCCGCCATTAGCTCATGAGCAATGAGACTCTGCGCGAAGATAATTGCACGTTTCTTGTGACTATTATCAGCTCATGCCTCAGCTTTGCCGGTTGGTTATTATGCCAATACATGCGTCAGGCTAAGGAGCACTAGATTATTTCTGATTCTCGGTATCCACAGTTGCGTAACCGATTATGGCTGATAGTTTCCCGAGCCACCTATTCCCTGACCCTACTGCTGTTGAGAGACCAAGATGCGGAGGTCAACTCGCGGTATTTCACCCCAAAAGGCAACCGCTTAGCATTAGACTGAGTTACTAAGATGACTTAAAATTGCTCTTGGTTAGCTGTAAGCTAAGTCTCGGGAGATTAACGTTTTATTGGATGTTGTTTGTTTGTAGTTGATAGCGATGCGGCACTTTCAATATCGCCATAGGTATAACGAATTGCCTTTATGGCCTGAAAATCAGGCGCGTTGGCAAATCCATGTTGTGACGACGCCTAATGTCATCCGTGCGTTCTTTATTAAGCAGTTAGGTGATGATAACCTTGCAGCCATAAAAGCATTATTCTATCAGCAAGCCAGTGATTGTGGGCTCAACGCCAGTACGCGTTATTACAGACAGTCGCCGCTGCCATTGCCCAAAGCAAGTTAGCGTCACAAGTTTAGTTCTCAAGGCCAACCCTCAATGTGTTCAGCAGCGCAGCGTTGAATTACATTGAGTTGAGGCCTGTGTCAGAGTTAAGTTGTTATTGCACTGCCCGAGTAAGAGAGAGCTTGAATCACTGATCTCAATTAACGCCAAACCTTAGAACAGATACCAAGTGGGTTCTGACTTGTAACGATCAGGCCTCTTCATAGAAAAAGGGGGCATTTTGAAAGTCCACCACAAACCAATTAGTTTACTGCTGCAATCCCCTGCTCGCCGATTAGGGATTGCGGGTCGAATATTAAGACGCTGGCTCACTAGCCTGATATTTTATGCTTGCTCACAGCTTGACGTGACAGGTCCATCTGCACGGTCAGCCACCGGCGCTGGCAGCGGCAAGATCTTAAAGCCCCTCTGCCGCTAAACCTCGACTGTCTGCATTAAGTGCCAGATTATTAGCGGTCGCTAAAATTCGTGCTAATAATTGCTGATGGGATAAGTTGGGGAAAACAGACTTTAACGAGGCTAGGGCACCAGAGACTAAAGGAGCCGCAAAAGAGGTGCCAGTAGAATTGCTGTAGGAATTGTTATTAGAGGCAGAAAAGACATTCTCTCCTAATGCTGCAATACAGAAATCAGCAGCAGCACCGCAGTGATTGCTAAAAGACGAAATAGTTCCTGCAGTGTTCAGAGCAACAACAGCCACCCAACCTGGTTGCAATTCGGGGAAAAAGAGTGGCAGGGCCGCAATATTATGGACCTCAGAATCATTGTTATTACCAGCATGCCCAGACATTAACAAACGTCAGGTTTTGTTATAAGGCATCCTAGATTAGTTTATGACAACTATTTGGTTACAAAATTTTAAGCGGCCGGCGTCCGAGTTATCCTCAATGTGACTTGAGGTAGAAGGGCCCCAACTATTGTTGATGATATGAGCGCCATTATCGGAGGCATGCTGCATAACATTGGCTATCTGACTTAAGTTTAGATATTTGTCACCTAATATACGAAGTGACATGATGTCGGCATCATAAGCGACACCATGGGTGCCATAACCATCCTTGTGACCGGCAATAATGCTAGCGACTCTAGTGCCGTGGTCTGAATCGTCGGTAATGACTGCGGACTGAGTTTGGAAATCAAAGCTTGCAGAGTGCAGCTTGCCAGAAAATTCGCCATGACTGCCATCAACGCCACTATCAATTACAGCGACTACTCTGCCATTTACAGCCCCCCGAAGTTATGCAGAGGTGTCATTTTGCCGGATAAGGGGGTTTTAGGGTCTAGGCCTTGATGAACTATTTCGCTCCTCTTCACAGTCATTAGGACGCACTAGTCGTGCTTAGACCAGTGTTGGGGTAGCTGTACAGCCTACTCCGCCTCCACCACTGCTGCAGCCGACTAACAGTAAAAACGACATTGAAAAAATGAATGAATTTACATTGACGGAGCGTGGTGTCATAGGGGATTGGGTCTCAGTGGTTACTTTATGTCTTAACAATACTTGATTAAATAAAGTATTTATAGTTAATAATTAGATATTACTTTAGATCTAATTAAAATGATGCTGCTTTAACAACACTTTTCTGTATTTCTTCTACATATTGAGAGTTTTTAATTGCTTGCAATCAGACTTGATTGAGTGATGTTTTAGATTAATTATTGTGCCTATGAAGTGAATCAATGGTTTATGTGTAGATTAGATAAAATATTGTTTGATTTCAAAGCTTAACTCTAATTTGAAATAGAGAAATTATTTCGAAAGTTTTCTTTGGGCATAACACGTCGGGGTAGTCAGACTGCTTGCACATTTTTAATATGTAGATGTTGGCCTATCTTAGACGCCGGTTTGGTAGTGGACTAAGAAAAGAGTGAGATAGCGATAATTAGAAATTGGCTGAGCGGGCGAGACAGAGGTTTGCTAGAAAGAGTTTTGTTTGCAGGAATTACAGGCAAAAAAAAAGACCGCTAGGTCTTTTAATTTAGTCAAATGGTGCCGGATGTCGGGTTCGAACTGACGACCTACCGCTTACAAGGCGGTTGCTCTACCAACTGAGCTAATCCGGCGCACTTGAGAGGGCGTAATTTACCGAATTATTGCCGTGCTGCCAAGTGTTTTTCATTATTTTTACTTTTGTCGCTTTTATTTCTGAGGTCTTTATTGACGGTTTTTAATCAATTGGCTGATTATCGCTGTTTTATTTAGTCTTTTAAAAGGAGAGACTTAATTCGGCAAAATGTTTCTTTTGTCGACCTTGAGTTTCTTATAATGGAGCCTTAATAACGCGTTATTAATTGTCTAGTCCGACAATGATGGAGGGTTCAACACCATTTTTTATGTCTACTTGTGGTAACTTGGTTTGAAAATGGTATTTCTGGACGTACGTCTATGGTTATGTAAATTCAGACTACTAATTCAATTTAGCTAACAAAGAGCTGTTATGGCAAAAAATATATTATTTATTATGGCGGATCAGTTGCGTTGGGATTATCTCAGTTGCTATGGGCATCCACATTTGCATACCCCGAATATTGACTCTTTAGCCGAGCGGGGCGTTAAGTTCACTCAGGCGTATTGTCAGGCGCTTTGTGTGGGCTCACGAGCCAGCATTTCATGGTCGTTATATGAGCTCTCACGGTGCTATGGCAAATAGTGATCCGCTGAAACTTGGTGAGTTAACGCTTGCGGACTATTTGCGACCGCTAGGCTATAAAAGCGCACTGATTGGCAAAACCCATACTTTTACCAACACTAATGGGCTTGCGCGTTTTGGTATCGCAGAGGATTCAGATTATGCTGCTCAGCTAGCACGCAGGGATTTACAGTCGAGGCGGTGCTGAGGGTTTTATATCGCGGATCAATCGTGCGGATGATTTGGCTTACTACAGTTCTTGAAGATCATGGTTATGACCAGGTGAATCTTGGGAGCTGTTGCGCAACTGCTTGTTTCTGAATCAGGATGATACGGTTTAGGTTGGTTGCGTGGAATGGCATCTACGCATTCAACAGTGGTTTCCGAAACGGCTTTTTGCACTGACAGGGCGATTGACTTCATTACTGCGGCAAAAGACTCACCACAACCCTGGTGCTTACATTTGAGTTATATCAAACCGCATTGGCCGATCTTGGCTAATGCTCCGTATCACAATCTATATGGTGTCGACGATATTTTGCCAGCAGTGAAAGCTGAGTCTGAGAAAGAGAATGCCCATCCTGTAGTTTGAGGCGTTTATGGCTGCGGAATATTAGCCAGACGCTTATGCTAGCTGATTCACGTTCGAGAGCATGTGATAACCGGCTATATGGATGGTGAAACAATTGACGATCTCTCGGTCGATTATTTGGCAACATTAGAGGCAAATGGTCAGCGTGGGAAAATACCCTGATCGTTGTTTACTGCTGATCACGGTGATTATCTTGGAGACCACTGGTTGGGTGAAAAGGATTTATTTCATGATTGCTCTGTCAAAGTGCCTTTGTTAATTGTTGATCCGAGTGCGCAAGCTGATAAGAATCGGGGTCAATCAGAACCAGCATTTGTTGAGTTGATTGATTTGTTGCCGACGATGGTTGCTGCCGCGGCGGTGATTTCTGTGAAGAGAGGATGGAAGGCGTTTGTTTGCAGCCGCTATTGTGTGGAGATGCACCAGAGGAGTGGCGGGATTTTGTGGTGAGCGAATTGGATTATAGTGACCGTGGTGCTAGGGCGTTGTTGAACGTCGAACCTTATGATTGCCGTGGTTGGATGATTCGTAATGATAACTGGAAATATATTTTTTATGAAGGGTTTGCTGCGCAGTTGTATGATTTGCAAAACGACCCCAATGAACTTGTTGACCTTGCGCCGACAGGTGATCATCAGGCTTTGCTAGCGGACTTTTCTCAGCAATTATTCACTTGGCTAAGAAAGCGTAAGGTCCGTACGGAAACAGCCACGACTAAACTCTCAAATAGAGGCCCTGAGGCGGATGAAAAGTTAGGAATAATAATTGGCCGCTGGTAAGTAACCTGCAGGAAATATGGTTTAGGAAGCGTGGTCAGTCAATGAAAGTAGAAAGCGTTATCGTCATTGTCATAGAGAGATAACGCTTTATTTGTCTACAATCTCTAATTGCCTACTTTAATCATCTACTTTTCTAATAGTCGAGGCATTAGCTCAACCAAGTTGCAGGGTTTTGTGCGATAGTCTAGCTGTTTGACGAGGAGTTGTTCCCAAGCTGTTTTACAGGCGTTGGTTGATCCCGGCAAGGCAAAGAGGTAGGTTGCATTGGCAACACCTGCGATCGCACGGCTTTGAATGGTTGAGGTGCCAATGTCTTGCCATGATATTTGCCGAAAAGTCTCTCCAAAGCCTTCAATGGTTTTATCAAAGAGCACACTCACTGCCTCTGGTGTGCCATCTCTGCCGGTTAATCCTGGTGCCACCGGTACAGATTACCGTATTTATCGTTTCATCGGCAATCCAAGCAGAGACTTGAGCGCGAATAGCGTACTTGTCATCTCTGACAATTTCTCTTCGCTGCCAGCTTATGTCCAGCTTATTGATCAACACTGCTAAGAGTTGCGCCAGATTTATCGGTGCTTCAGTCTCTAGTATCAAGATACGGTAAGAACCGCTATGGAAACGGGAATGAAACTCACGCACCTTTGTCTCCTCAGTCTCTGCTTTTGACGACTGTTTATTGACAGTGTCATCAGTTGAAGGTGTTTGGACTCGGAATCATTAGGCAATCAGTTGGTGCTTCTTTAGGCGTTGCTTCCACTTGCTGTGCGGCTACAGTAGTCGTGTTTTTCTCGTTATTGTCATTGTCATTGTCATAGTTGCTTTGGTTATTGCTTCTCTATCGATGCCTCAACAGATTGTTCTGCGCAGTCGGTTGCTCTGCATCTTTAACAGGTTTCAGCTGCTATCGGCTCTGCTTTTGGTGGAGATAACTTTCTGCCATTAGGGGCAAGACTGGTTTAACTGTGCTTGTAGCGCCTTTATTAAAAGTCTGATAATAGCTCAGCGGCAAACGCTTGCAGGTATCGCAAACCCATTGCTGCAGTCGTTCCCTCAAGCTGTTCGAGCTTTGATTGTCGTTATTAACCGCGTAATCTGCTCGGTAATAATGAGATTGAAGCTCCCTGCGCTGTTGCTTGAAGGCATCTGGTGACGGGAATTTGAGCGACTATCTCTTCGAGACAGCGCTTTTCCAGTTCTGCTAGCTTGCTGGAGTCGGCTGTAACTGTTGTATTGTTGTAGCGAGCGGTTAGCTTATGGCGGCATCAGGGTAGAGCGAACTTCATTAGTCAAACTGCTGTTGTGCAGCTAGCGAATATTGCAGCAGCTTCGCAGTTGCTGTTGCGTTTCAATCGCTTGCAGAGCAATCTGCAGTTTGCAGTAAGCCGGCTATCATCACTAGCTGCTTTTCTAGTTCGGCTTCAGCCAAAATCTTACTGGTTTGGTTAACGCTGTTATCCCACTGTTTTTGCATTTTTTCTGCGCCAACCCCTGCAGCTTCCTCTTGGTGTAACCAAGTCTGCTGTAGGGCTTCTATATCACGTCTGGCATTGAGTTGATCTTGCCAATTTCCTTTGGCTATTTTTTTAGCTCAGGTCTTTGTGTTCCGTTTAGCTAGCTAGACGACGGCTGTCTACATAAGCGCGTTGTTTTCGGCCATTTTGAGTGGCGTAGGATGCTCTTTGTTTGTCAAATACAGCATCGCAAGCTTTATTAAACGCATCCCACATCTCATTTTCTTTACGACGATGTGTGGTCATCACTGGCGTCCACTGGCTACGCAGCTGTTTAACTTGCTCTGTAGCTTGTTGGCTATCCTCAAGTTCAGCTAACTTGTCCGCTTGATCTATGAGTCCGTTGGAGGCGCGTTAGCTCTCTCTAGTTGAGGTTTGATTCGCTCGTTAAGTTTTTGCTTAGCGTCAAAGAATCGATCATTGATGGCTTTCCATTGGTCTCTGGGAACGCCGCCGCATTTTTGCCAGCCGTTTTGGCAGTCCAGTACTGATCTATTGAGTCCTTTCCAGTCACTGAAACGAGACCAATCTGTATCTGACTCTAGTTTTTCTAAAAGTTTACAAATAGTATTTCGGCAGCGATGGCTTCTGTTCGGTCCTGTGCGACTTTTGATATTGGTTTTTGTGCTCTTTTACGGGTTCATGGACTTGCTTACAAATCTCTTCGAATTCGTTGTTGAGTGTTCTACTGGCATAGCCCGATTGTTTGTCTAGTTTACGCCATTGCTGTCTGGCAGATTTGAGCATGTCGACAATGGCTTTGGGGCTGGAATCGTCTGCTACCGCAGCTCGAAGGTCGGCGATGATATGTTCGCGAGCCTGTTCTCCGCCCCATCGGCCAGTCTTGTAGTTTTTTGATATCAGCGTTGACTGGTACTGGAGTTTTTTATTCGCTGCGGCAATCTCATTAGTTTGCAAACCAATGCTGCTTTTGAGTAAGTCTTGTATTTTATTGCGGGCAGCGACTGCGTCTTGTAACGCGTCTTTTTCAACAGCGATGTCTAATGCAGATATAAGGTTATTAAGAGTAGATTTTTCTTGGTCTCTTGCCTGGTCTCCAGCGTCAACTCTGCTGGCTAATTTGTCGATTTTTTGATTAAAGAATCTGTCTAGCTTGTTGCTGTAAAACAGCGCTATCAACTTTATTACTAGACTGCCATTCGCGCTTAAACTGTTCTATGTCACTAAGCTGTATCATGCCGCTTTGGTTAGACGCTTCTTCAACTTTGTCGATGAATCTTTCGCTGCCGTTGACTGTGTTTAAAGTTTTTACTGAGCCGTTGGTAGCTCTGTTGTAATTGCTCAAACACTTGATTACATTCGCGCTCAATTTTAAGGCTTTCAGGGTCTTGTCCGCTGCCTATTTCTTGCCATTCCGTCTGAAGAGAACAATTTTCTTCGAGAATTGGTCTCTCTTTGCCGCTTAGATAAGGAATGGCAGTTAGCTCATTATTCAATTCTGTGGTTTTGTTGAGTATATTCTGTCGAATAACACGTTTGTCACTTTCAATTTTGAAAATTTGCTGAGCACTAGCATGTGCCTCAGACCATTGCTGCAGCTGTTCTGCCGAGGCGTTGTTAGATAACTCGCGCCAACTAGACTATTAATTAACGAAAGTGGTATATTCTTTGTATCACCCTCTGCAAGACTCTTCATATCAGCCAGTGTGGCAGCTAAGTGGTCTTGTTTTTGTTGTGCCTGCAGTGCCTCATTGCGCTTAGCTTCTGCAAATTTGACCAGTGTTTTGTCTTTTCCTTTGTATAGACTGATAATTTGCTCAATAATGCTGATATCATCTATTTTCGTTAGAGCTGCTTGACGTACAGCACTGGAACCGTCGTGTAGTGCTTTGTCGTTTAGGATATCTTGGATTTTGTATTTGGCTAATAGCCAATAAACGAATAGCTGAGGACGGTGATGCCTTGGCTAACTTTTCAAGCTGACCGTTGGCTAATTTGAGGTCTCCTATTTGCGCAAAGGATTTGGCATCTGGTAGCAGCGCCTCTAATCTGCTTGAGACAAATTTTTCTGCTGAAACAAGTTTTCTTCAGCATAGGTGAGGCACTAGAATGACTCATGGTAAATAGTCTTTAAAGTGGTGATGTCGGTTAGCTTTTCAATAGCTTGTAAACGGGTATCTGGATCGGTATCGTTTAAGGCAATATTGATAAGTTCTGGAGATTTCAGCGAGTGTAAGCAACGCTTTTTGACGTTGTTTTTGGCTTGACCGAAGTCGACTGTGGGTTTTCTGAACAGATTAAACATGACAGATATTAGTTTCCAAAGAATCAAAAACAGTAGTTTACCGAAAATCTGCAATCAATTCAGGTTAATTTTGTACTCAGTGAGAAACGCTATGATTGTGGTTACTAAACTGACATAATTAATAGAATTGGTATTGATTGAGAAATCAAACTGAGTAAGTACAAGTAAGAGAGATACAATGAGAATAAGATTATCATCTTTGAGTTTAATGCTAGCAGCCGTTTTTGTGCAGATGAGTTGCGCGCAAAGCGAGAGCTTAGAGACTAAACCTGTTAAGTCTGCAGCCAGAGCAGAAATCGCTGAACTTTTAGAAAAATCAGAAGGGAATGTCGTCAGGGCTGTGCCAGATGTCATCTCTAGTAAAGTCTCTCGCGCGACGATGGCGGTGATGAGTCGATATCATTTTGCCAAAAAAGATCTGACTAATCAGCTAGCGTTAGATGCAGCAAAGAAATATATCGAGATCTTAGATAACGGTAAAGCCTATTTATTAGCTGAAGATGTCGATGCTTTTTTTAAGGAAGCTGAGACGAACGGCGAACGCTGGCTCAAGTCAGGTCAGCTACAACCAGCCTATGATATATATAATTTATTCGTTAAGCGTGTGGTTGAGCGTACCTATTGGGTTGAGCTGCAATTCTCAAAACCGCTGACTTAGAGGCCGGCGACTTTCACTGTTGAATGTAGAGAAACTCAAGTTTTATGACTCTCTCCGGGTGAACTCAATTCATTGTGGGAAACTAGATTAGTTACCGAACAATTAACTTGATGCTTTGAATGATGATAAAGTAGCAAGAAGCGAAGATGCTCTTATTAAAAGGTATGCTGGTATTAAAAGACGCTTGCTTTTGCGCAAGCCGGATGAGATTTTCCAAACTTGGATGAATGCTCAGATGGCGGTTTTTGACCCGCATTCTAGTTATTACTCTCCACGTTCTAAAGAAGACTTCCAAATTGATATGAGTCTATCTCTTGATGGGATCGGCGCTCGCTTGAGTCAGGTTGATGACAAAAGTCACTATTATCGAAGGTCATACCAGGTGGGCCAGCAGAAAAATCTGGAGGAACTTGCCGCTAGAGATAAAATTGAAGGCGTTGCTCAAGGCGAT
>VOPJ01002468.1:0-17960 GCA_014673585.1 Semibalanus balanoides
TGCGGCTTCATCCTCAACATGTACACGGTGGCCGGCCTGCTGGGCACGGCTGTGTACGGCGTCGCTCTGGTGCTGTTCTGCGTCTACTACGAGGAAAACGACATAGCAATCAGAGAGGAGAAGCTCGCAGAGGTGAGGACACACTCACTGAGTCGTGATTGGGAGGAGAAACTCATTGAGGTAAGGCGGGAAAAACTCACTGAGGTAAGGCTAGTTAACTCACTGATGGGAGGCGGAGAGAAACTCAATGAATATAGGTGAAAACAATCTAACTGAGGTAAAGCAGGGAAAAACTCTGAATTAGGTGAGATAAAATCAAACTCACTGATGTGAGGCGTGGAAAACCCAAATAGATGAGGTGATAAACTCACTGGGTTGAGGCTGGGAGAACAACATACGCCTGTCATTTAGCCCAGATTCTGGGGACAAATGCTGCTCATAGAGCATTGCCTGACTGACCTGACTGCCCTATACCTACAACCTGTATTCCCTCAGACTTCTGTTTCACTAGCCTCTGACCTCTGACCCCTGACCATTACTCCCACCGACTTCCCCAGTTTCGTTAACATCTGACCCCAGACTTCCCCTGTCTCGTCAGTCCCCGACCTCTGATCTCTGTTCCCCAGGTGATCTGTGACCTCTGTCCTCTGTTCCCCAGGCGATCTGTGACCTCTGACCCCTGTTCCCCAGGTGACCTGTGACCTCTGACCCCTGTTCCCCAGGTGACCTGTGACCTCTGACCCCTGTTCCCCAGGCGATCTGTGACGTCTGACCCCTGCTCCCCAGGCGACATGTGACCTCTGTCCTCTGTTCCCCAGGCGATCTGTGACCTCTGACCCCTGTTCCCCAGGTGACCTGTGACATCTGACCCCTGTTCCCCAGGCGATCTGTGACCTCTGACCCCTGTCCCCCAGGCGACCTGTGACCTCTGACCCCTGTTCCCCAGGCGACCTGTGACCTCTGATCTCTGTCCCCAGGCGACGACCAAATCGATCTCGTCAGCTTCTAATCAGGAGGAGGATTTGTTCCCGGCCAAGCCGACCAAGACCGACTACCTGGCCGTGGCCGTGTGTAATCTGGTGGGCGCCCACTGTTACGGCTGGCTCCAGCTGCCTGACACCATGATGACCCCGATGGCGATGGATCTGTACGGTTGGTCGGAGGAGCCGGCTGTCAGACGCGCCGGCACCATCCTCACTCTGTACGGCGTGCTGGCTCTGGCAGGGGTTCGCCATCTCCGGCAGAGACATCGCCAAGAGGTTCCCCGAGAGGGGTATCATGCCTGCTGGCAGACGTGATGGTACTGGTAGGCGCGCTGGTGATGATTTCCCGTGGCGGGACGCGACACCCACCGATGGCACGGGTGCCGGTGGCGGGCAGTGGAAACAGCACGCAACTGGAGGTGAACATCACTGGCGCGCGTCTCCTCAAGTCGTACCGGTCACCGGGAGGTCACGCTTACGCCATGAACCTGGCCGAGGGCGGCCGAGCAGCACCGCTTCACCTGCACCAACTTGACCCAACGACCTTGACCCGTGACCTTGACCCGGTGACCGGTCGCCAGCTGGGCTGCCCCGCCAACCAGACCTGGTGCCTCTCCGAGCCTCGCCCCCACCTCGCGCAGTTCATCATCAGCTTCGGCCTGGTGATGTGCGCCACGCCTTTCGTTCTGCCCATGGTCATCTCGTGTATCTCTAAGCTGCTTCCAGCTGGTAACCAGAGCGTCATGTGGGGCATTGTGAACGGCTCTGCCAACGTAGGCCGGCTGATCTATCCTCTGATGAACATCTATCTGTACACGTTCCTGGGTGTGCGGGCTCAGTACGCCGCCATGATAGCGCTCTGCATTGCGTGCGTGACGCTGCTGCTGGTCACGTTCAGACGACTGAAGCCGCGCCAGACGAAAGACGATACGGTGGCGCTGACGGAGAGACACACCACCGCCCACTATGGCGCCACCATGGCAGACGGCTGACGTGAGGCGAGAGACGATACGGTGCCGCTGACGGAGGCACACACCGCCCACTATGGCGCCACCAAGACAGACGGCTGACGTGAGGCGAGAGACGATGGACGACTGATGAGAGAGAAGAGACGATTGACGGTGGCCTGACATCCAAGTTTGTTACCGAGCTGTTCTCCCTATTACGTCACCTGACCTGTCACATGTGGCGGTGACATGAGCCAATGACAAGCAAGCCGCCACTGGCGTCTGCGTGAACCTGGCTGAGGGCGGCCGACCAACACCGCTTTAGCTGCGCCAACTTGACCCGACGCGAACTTGACCCGATGACCTTGACCCGTGACCGGTTTATATTAAACTGTTTGATAGCTGCGTTTTCCGTCTATACAAATTCATGATTGCTTAATTGTCCTGGTTTTATTCCTAGTCTTCGTATGGAACTAATACCAGCAACCGGCATCATGAATACCAGCATCAATAATATCAGCATTAATACCAATTCAGTGTCCGGCGCTTTCGTCACCATACTGGCCTCCTTGGACAGCTGGACAGACTGGACAGACAAGTCATTGCAACTTGTATATGTCGGTCCGTGGACTCGCCCGTCGCTGATTGGTCATGATCATGTTCGATAATCCTGACGCGTTCCGCTTGCGCCAATGACAGCCGGGAATACATTGAACGTCAGTCGCTGTGATGCCCGACTTGTTTCTACATCAATCATCATCAGACAAACATGCCGACGTATATGTATCTATACCTACTGTAAATAGTACGGCGACAAACCATTGCAAATGTTTTAACGTTCTAATAACATGGTGTGGGTCATTGTGGCTTTGCTAATCGTGTGTGATGAATGCAGCCCCCCAATCAGTTGTTTGGCATTCCTAAAGTTGATGGACGTCACCAAAGTCCCGCCCTTGCCATTCAACATACAGCCAACGGGGAATTGGCTTCTGGAGATGGCTCCTAAGACCCTACTGGCAAATGTTGGTGCCTTCCTTTATGGATTACGTGGAATGTGCAGATTCCAGAGAAACGGTCCAGTTTGGTCATATTAGTCTCAATAAAAAAATCCTCATTTTTAGCATTAAGTGCAATGTTTGGCTGTATATAGTGCAACCATAGTTTAAGTATCAGTGACGTCATGATCTGCTCACCTATGTTCTAGTAACCTTGGATTAATGCAAGTCTGGGCAGCGTAAAACGTGTGTCCGTTCCTACGTCTTTCTCTTGAACGAGAATAACAATATATTATTGTTTGGAAAGTATCGCTTCAAAGTGTTGTGATAAATGCAGGCCGAATGAACGCGGTATGTAGACGGAGGCGTGTGCAGGATTCCTAGCAGCTTCAATTGAAGAACGCAGTTGCTAGTAAAACACACACACAAAGTAAACACAAGGCGCAATTAAAACAAGTAGGCATGGGTGAAGATTGGAGAACGTACTATGGAAGTGGTTAATGACACACCATCATTTCATGATTGTAGTAACTTGTCGGGCTATGACAAAATAACAAAAATAACAATATTTAGCCCGTTGGCCACACAGCTTCGGAAACAATTCCACACATGCAATTAAGGTACTGTAAATATATATTATAGTATAATATTATATAATATATATATATTATTATATATATATATTATATAATATATATATAGTGTTTAGCCCGTGCCCGACGAAGTTATGTCATGGCTGGGTAGTGGGTGCTCACAGTTTAGTGTTGTTTATTTAAAAGGTAGTGCGCCTACTCTTTTGAAATGTAAAATATATTCGTCTTACGGTAAGAAGCTATTGGTTTGATCATTAGTTACAATCAAATTTACGTCTGGAATTCCTTTAGTTGAATTTTTACTTATATTCTGTTTTGCATTTCTTTTCTTGAAAAACCCTTAAACGATCGCCACTATAAGCAGAGCAACGAAGATGTTAGCTATAATGGCGCACCAAAGACAATAACAAACCCATACGAATAATGTAAAATACGCCTATATAGTTATCGAGGCTCTGTTCAGCAGCTGCTATCTGTGCTCACAAGTTGTTTTCTATTGGCCAACGCTAACAATATATGCTAGTGTTGAATGTAAGGGCAATGCTTCTAGTAGCGAAAGCTCTCCGGCGAATATTGATAATTTTGTTCTGCCAGAATGATTTTGGCGAATTTGAAATATCTCATCAACTAAAGTGAATCTGGAGAAAAGAAGCACATGGCTAAATTCAGAAAAATATGTTCTACAGACCAGTGTCAACAACTCCACATGACCAATGTGAGTAAGGCACCTCCCCTTTAACCCGTTGAGAGTGTCGTATAGTGCCTCGCTCCAGGAGGCGCTACAGGTAGTCACACTTGGCGGGGTTGTAAGACGCAAGGAAAGTGGGACTTAATTTTACACGATAGTCTGACTCCGTGGCAGTGTCAACTGTCAGCTTCGGCTCATAGGCGTAGGAACGCGGGGGGCCGCGGCGGCCATGGCCCCTCACTTTTTGTCCATGTTTTGTGTACTAAAATCAAACAATTTTACTTCGTTATAAAATTAAAAGTTTAACAGATCCGCGATGACGAAAGGAGCTCAAAACTGCATAGAAATCACCGTGTAGGGGGATCGAAGTTCCCCTCAAGACGTGACATTGATGTTTCGCTGGCCCCCTCACTTTTTGTCATGCTTCCTACGCTTCTGGCTCGTCTTTCCGGAGTCAAACACATAACCAGTGCTTGTAATTATATACCTTCACTTTTATTTTGGGTTATGCGATTCGATGAGATCCGAGATCCGTTGTTCAAATGTTATAGAAGGATCTACTGGGATCCAGGGGGGTCTACTTTTACATTTGTCATCAGGATCAGATTGCTTTGACATTTGACTATAAATCCTTCATTGGATTTGTGTAGAGTCTTAGATCATGGATCCGATCATAGGCTCATGCACATGTCTGAGTTTTAGACGGTACAATTTCAGAGGAAGGGATAATCAGGACCATTTGTCATCCGATCGCTGAATATACGCTTGCAAAAGAGTTATCTAGCTGAAACACCTTTACGTTTCAAATTCCAGTAAATTGAAAAACGTCCACAAAGACAGCGAATTACAGCTTTGCTAGTGCCTTTTCTATATGTCTAATTTTGCCCGACACAGCAGCTTAAGGGAGCATAACGCCTTGGGAAAGTTATGAGAAATGATGGAGATGAGAGCCACTCATCTGAGCACTCATCTACATCAGTCATCAACCCACATACATTTCCAAAGGCGCTTTATTCCCTTTAACTGCTGAGCCGGCCAACCCAGCGGGACGCTTATTTTGGAAGCAATAGTATGTCTATACCACTGACCACTGACATTCAGCTTAACACCCATGGTAGTTAGATATTACCCAACCCTTGAAGATAAAAGTTGGGTAGATGCTAGCGCCTCTAGCGGAGCGATCAATGACTAATTTGCACAGAGGGCAGCACTGTCGCTGTGTAAGTGCTGATGCCAGCTCCGGAAAGGTTCTCGTCCCGGCCACCACCGCGCGGTGCTCGCTGGTCGCTGGTCGCTGGTCTGTCTGTTGTTCTATGTTGGCCTTGGTATGTTCTGCTAACGTGTTGGAGACGGCGCGGCGTCATACATCTACCTCTGTGAGAGAGCTATTATTGTCATCGCTGCTCCGTCCGACTGGAGGGGGCTCTGTGGATCACCCCGTCATCAGGGACTCTATGGATCACCCCGTCACCAGGGACTATATGGATCACCCCGTCACCAGGGACTCTGCGGATCACCCCATCACCAGGGATTATGTGGATCACCCCGTCACCAGGGACTCTGGATCACCCGTCACCAGGGACTCTGTGGATCACCCCATCACCAGGGATTCTGTGGATCACCCCGTCACCGGGGACTCTGTGGATCACCCCATCACCAGGGACTCTGTAGGATCACCACGTCACCAGGGACTCGGTGGATCACCCCGTCACCAGGTCATCGGATCATACCACTGACTTCACCTTAATTTTAATCAACGACCATGCATAACACATTGACCCGCGTCACTCAGGACCAGACTGTTACGAGCCCCGTATCACTCTGGACCAGACTGTTACGAGCCTAATGTCACTCTGGACCAGACTGTTACGAGCTCCGTAGCACTCTGGACAAAACTGTTGCGAGCCCCGTATCACTCTGGACCAGACTGTTACGAGCCCTGCGTCAATCTGGACCAGACTGTTACGAGCCCTGCGTCAATCTGGACCAGACTGTTACGAGCCCCGTATCACTCAGGACCAGACTGTTACGAGCTCCGTATCACTCAGGATCAGACTGTTACAAGCTCCGTATCACTCTGGACCAGACTGTTACGAGTCCCGTATCACTCAGGACCAGACTGTTATAAGCCCCGTATCCTATCACGCAGACCAGACTGTTACGAGCCTTCACTCAGACCAGACTGTTACGACTCCGTATAAACTCTGGACCAGAACTGTTACGAGCCCACGAATCACTCTGACCCAGACTGTTACAAGCCCGTTCACTCTGGACCAGGACTTTTACAAGCCCCGATCACTCTGGACCAGACTGTACGACCCCGTATCACTTCTGGACCAGACTTTACGAGCTCCGTATCACTCTGACCCAGACTTTACGATGCCCCGTATCACTCTGACCAGACGTTACGCACCCCGTATCACTCTGGACCAGACTTTTACGAGTCCCGACATTCAGACCAGACTGTATATAGCCCCGTAGTCGTATCACCCAGACCCAGGGACTGTTACGAAGCTCCCTCACTCAGGACCAGACTGTACCGAGCTCCGTATCACTCTGGACCAGACTGTTACGAGCCCGTTATCACTTCTACCAGACTTTTACCCAGCCCCGTATCACTTCTGACCAGACTTTACAGCTCCGTATTCACCTCAGGACCAGACAGTTACGAGCTTCCGTACACTCTGGACCAGATGTTACAAGCCCCCGTATCACTCAGGACCAGATTGTTACGAGCCCGTATCACTCTGGACCGAGACTGTTACAGCTCCGTATCACTCTAGACCAGACTGTTACGAGCTTCCGTATCACTCCTGGACAGACTGTTACGAGCTCCGTAAGTCCTATCACTTCAGGACCAGACTGTTACGAGCTCCGTATCACTCAGGCCAGGACTGTTACGAGCCCCGTATCACTCTGGACCAGACTGTTACGAGCCCCGTATCACTCTGGACCAGACTGTTACAAGCCCCGTATCACTCTGGACCAGACTGTTATGAGCTCCGTATCACTCTGGACCAGACTGTTACGAGCCCCGTATCACTCTGGACCAGACTGTTACGAGACCCGTATCACTCAGGACCAGACTGTTATGAGCTACGTATCACTCTGGACCAGACTGTTACGAGCCCCGTATCACTCTGGACCCAGACTGTTACAAGCCCCGTACACCTGACCAGACTGTTACGAGCCCCTACACTCTGACCTAGACTTTACGAGCTCCGAGTCCGTAGTCACTCAGGACCAGACTGTTACGAGCTCCGTATCACTCAGGAACCAGACTGTTTCGAGCTCCGTATCACTCTGCGACCAGACTGTTACTAAGCTCCTATTACTCAGGATACCAGACTGTACTAGTCCGTAATTACTCTGGACAGGACTGTTCACGAGTTCCGTATCACTCAGGACCAGACTGTACGAGCCCAATGTCGCAGTGGTGCGCGGTTGGTGCCGCCAGTGGTGCCGCAGTGTGCCGCAGTGATGCCGCAGTTGGTTTCAGTGTGCCGCAGTTTGGTGCCGCACAGTGATTCCGCAGTGGTGCCGCGGTGGAGCCCGCAGTAGTGCCGGCAGTTGGTCCCAGTGGTGTTTCAGTGGTGCCGCAGTGGTGCCGCAGTGGTGCCGCAGTGATGCCGCAGTGGTGCCGCAGTGGTGCTGCAGTGGTGCCGCAGTTTCGCTGCACCTGCAGCTGCCGGTCAGCGTTATGTTCGGCTGATTGAGCTGGTTGGCTGGGCGAGCTGAAGACAGTGGCAGCTGGCAGATGGTGTTGTAATGTTATGGGCTGCGGTCGGCCGGGCTGGACATGTTTCAAACTCACTGAACTCGCCTGCCAGATCGGCCAAACGAGGCTGTTGGATATGAACTGGGGCGTGAAGGTGATTCTGCACTCTGACCTGACTTAACGGCCGGCCCGTGACAAGGGACGAGGTCAGCGGAGACTTGGAACGGGTCGATACGATCGCGGCCTAGAGCGTGCTGCTGCTGCTGCTGCTGCTGCTGTGTTACGGCCGCCGTCACCAGCTGCCGATAGCTGGCAGCTACAGGAAGTCAGTGCAGCTGCCGACAGCTGGCAGCTGCAGGAAGTCAGCTGCAGGAAGTCAGTGCAGCTGCCGACAGCTGGCAGCTGCAGGAAGTCAGTGCAGCTGCCAGCTGACTTACTCCGGCTTCTGTTTCACGGCGTCTGGCTGCGCTGTAATTCAGCTAATGACGTCACGGTAAAAACTGGCCCTCAGAAGAACACGCGCTGTGATACCTACATAATTAAAGTCCGCGTGTTAACAGCACACTGGCTTGATTGGCAACTTTAATCTGGTATGGCTACCTGGCTACATGACCTGCTTTTTGTCGGCTTATCGCAAATCGGAGCAAAAACAGTGAAAGAACGGGTGTGGGCCGGCAGAAGACGGCTATGAAGCCGGTCGCTATAAAGCCGGTCTTACGAGAATTCACTGAACGAGCTACCATAACAGACCTGTAACTGACTCAGAGTTGAGCCATGAATCGACTCATGATTCATACATTTTTGGATGAGTCATGAGACGAGTCGATTTTTTTTAAGCGGCACTTGAGTCAAGCGACGAGTCGATTCAATTTGTTTGAAACAGCACTTGAATCAAGAGTTGAGTCAGTTTTTCGGTTGTGAGTCAGACTTAAGTCGCCTAAAGCAAATGTGAGTCGTTACAAGTCTGTACCATAGACACTGTTCTATATACATCCACAAAATTTAGTTGACTATAATTAGTGATTCAGATGATTGATTCAGTTTTCCGAAATATACAAATAAAAGCAAAGGGATGACAAAATAAGCAAAGAAAAGTTGCCAAATGTATTGCAACTATTTCCTTAAAGAGAAATAGTTCACCTTTAACATGGGGTTTTTAACTGAGATAGCAGATTTGTAGAGCAAATCGAAAAATGGGTTTTGGCGGAAGAATTGCCTTGCTACGATTTGTAGTTTCGACACAGGATTACTGGGCCCCTTTTAGAAGACAAAGTTTTATTTTCCCGAACTTTGCAGGTAGTAATAACTTCGGGTAACATCTAACCAACTGTAAGTAACTCTAAGTAACTTCGACACAGGAGTTGTGGGCCCCTTTTAGAATAAGTTTCGGGGCGGTTTCGGGTCACGGGTCAGTCTTTCGTGTACCGAAACTTTTGCTAAAAGGGGCACACTAGTCATGAGTCGAAATTGCTTAGGGTAGCGAGTAGAGGTGCCACTTATCAGGCTTGCTCTACCCGACCCGACCCGCAAACCCACTACCCACTACCTACTACCAAACCCACATGGGCATTTAGGCTGCCAGCTACACGCAAGTGTCTTCAAATACAATTTGCCATCATTAGTTATGTCTGCCATTGAATAACTGATTTGTCAATGGTGAACTGTTTTGCACTGATCTCTTCTCGCTTACTGAGGTGTCTATATTTGTTCAAACATCACAATTCCCATCAAAATATTGTTTTTCAATTTATAAAAATTATACTACCCACCAACTATCCACTTCATCCAAACGATCGCTTATGCTACCCGCTACTACCCACGTGGGTAGAAACTACCCACATCTAGTGGGTAAGTGGGTAGAAAAGTGGCACCTCTAGAAGCGAGGTAATTATTTCCTTACAACCCATTTTTCGATCTACTCTATAAATCTGCTATCTCAGTTCAAAACCCTTAAAACCCTTTAACTATTTCATTAACACAGTTACTGCAAACAATTTGCATTGGGGTTGACTTATACATAATACTATATTTGCTCTAAGGATTAATGTTGTGAAAACCTTCTTAAAATATTAAAGAGACCGTGTATTCTAAAATTTGGTGCTGGACTTCTGCATTGAGATATTTCCCTGCACCTGTATAATACCTCTCAGACGCATTATTATTATCGATAAACGGAGCAGTAACTTTAGTGTCCGCTTCCGCAGAAACCCGCCAGCTGGAGTCCCTCCAGCTGGCTGTCTTATCCGCAGTTACGGCCCGACAGGTACCGCATTAGCGCGTCACGGGGACCCGATGACAAACCGCTTCTCTGACCGCTATTATATTATCTCTTTTAGGTTCAGAGTGTCTAGCAGTGGCAGCGCGAAAGAGGAGCCGCAGAAGCCGCTTTCCAAGCTGCGAACTAACGAGTCGCTTTATATCTGAATGTTTATCAACCTTGGAAAGATGCTGTTCGAATGATGCGTTGCACTGGACTATTATAGGGGCCGTGCAGCCAGAGGCCTCCAAATTCTAGTAAGCCTCCCGATCAAATCCCTAGGCCGAGAGAAGGTATCAGTGGGGATCAAACCCCAGCCCCTTTTAACATGTAACCCTATGGGCAAGTACGATAAGTCACGCCCATGCTACCATACGACTTTGGACCCCCCTCCCCCCCGGGTGCACCCATGGGTGTCTACTGCNGACCAGACTGTTACGAGCTCGGTATTTCTCAGGACCAGACTGTTACGAGTCCCGTATCACTCAGGACCAGACTGTTACGAAGCTCCCGTAGTCACGTCATCACTCAGACTGTTACTAGCTCCGTATTACTCTGGACCAGACTGTTACGAGCTCCGTATCACTCAGGACCAGACTGTTACGAGCTCCGTATCACTCTGGACCAGACGTTACGAGCCCGTATCAACTCAGGAACAGACTGTTACGAGCTACGTATCACCTGGGACCAGACTGTACGAGCCCGTATACATCTGGACCCAGACTGTTCAAGCCCGTATCACTCTGACCAGACGTTCGAGCCCAGGTACCACTCTGGACCAGACTGTTACGAGCTCCGTAGTCCGTATCACTCAGAACATATGAGCATCCGTATCAACTCAGGAAACCAGACTGTTTCGAGCCTCCGTATCACTTCTGGACCAAGACTGTTACTAGCTCCGTATTACTCCAGGACCAGACTGTTACAAGCCCCGTATCAGTCTGGACCAGACTGTTACGAGCTCCCGTATCACTCTGGACCAGACTTGTTACGAGCCCAATGTCGCAGTGGACCGTCCGCCAGTGGTGCCGCAGTGGTGTTTCAGTGGTGCCGCAGTGGTGCCGCAGTGGTGCCGCAGTGGTGCCGCAGTGATGCCGCAGTGGTGCCGCAGTGGTGCTGCAGTGGTGCCGCAGTTTCGCTGCACCTGCAGCTGCCGGTCAGCGTTATGTTCGGCTGATTGAGCTGGTTGGCTGGGCGAGCTGAAGACAGTGGCAGCTGGCAGATGGTGTTGTAATGTTATGGGCTGCGGTCGGCCGGGCTGGACATGTTTCAAACTCACTGAACTCGCCTGCCAGATCGGCCAAACGAGGCTGTTGGATATGAACTGGGGCGTGAAGGTGATTCTGCACTCTGACCTGACTTAACGGCCGGCCCGTGACAAGGGACGAGGTCAGCGGAGACTTGGAACGGGTCGATACGATCGCGGCCTAGAGCGTGCTGCTGCTGCTGCTGCTGCTGCTGTGTTACGGCCGCCGTCACCAGCTGCCGATAGCTGGCAGCTACAGGAAGTCAGTGCAGCTGCCGACAGCTGGCAGCTGCAGGAAGTCAGTGCAGCTGCCGACAGCTGGCAGCTGCAGGAAGTCAGTGCAGCTGCCGATAGCTGGCAGCTGCAGGAAGTCAGTGCAGCTGCCGACAGCTGGCAGCTGCAGGAAGTCAGTGCAGCTGCCAGCTGACTTACTCCGGCTTCTGTTTCACGGCGTCTGGCTGCGCTGTAATTCAGCTAATGACGTCACGGTAAAAACTGGCCCTCAGAAGAACACGCGCTGTGATACCTACATAATTAAAGTCCGCGTGTTAACAGCACACTGGCTTGATTGGCAACTTTAATCTGGTATGGCTACCTGGCTACATGACCTGCTTTTTGTCGGCTTATCGCAAATCGGAGCAAAAACAGTGAAAGAACGGGTGTGGGCCGGCAGAAGACGGCTATGAAGCCGGTCGCTATAAAGCCGGTCTTACGAGAATTCACTGAACGAGCTACCATAACAGACCTGTAACTGACTCAGAGTTGAGCCATGAATCGACTCATGATTCATACATTTTTGGATGAGTCATGAGACGAGTCGATTTTTTTTAAGCGGCACTTGAGTCAAGCGACGAGTCGATTCAATTTGTTTGAAACAGCACTTGAATCAAGAGTTGAGTCAGTTTTTCGGTTGTGAGTCAGACTTAAGTCGCCTAAAGCAAATGTGAGTCGTTACAAGTCTGTACCATAGACACTGTTCTATATACATCCACAAAATTTAGTTGACTATAATTAGTGATTCAGATGATTGATTCAGTTTTCCGAAATATACAAATAAAAGCAAAGGGATGACAAAATAAGCAAAGAAAAGTTGCCAAATGTATTGCAACTATTTCCTTAAAGAGAAATAGTTCACCTTTAACATGGGGTTTTTAACTGAGATAGCAGATTTGTAGAGCAAATCGAAAAATGGGTTTTGGCGGAAGAATTGCCTTGCTACGATTTGTAGTTTCGACACAGGATTACTGGGCCCCTTTTAGAAGACAAAGTTTTATTTTCCCGAACTTTGCAGGTAGTAATAACTTCGGGTAACATCTAACCAACTGTAAGTAACTCTAAGTAACTTCGACACAGGAGTTGTGGGCCCCTTTTAGAATAAGTTTCGGGGCGGTTTCGGGTCACGGGTCAGTCTTTCGTGTACCGAAACTTTTGCTAAAAGGGGCACACTAGTCATGAGTCGAAATTGCTTAGGGTAGCGAGTAGAGGTGCCACTTATCAGGCTTGCTCTACCCGACCCGACCCGCAAACCCACTACCCACTACCTACTACCAAACCCACATGGGCATTTAGGCTGCCAGCTACACGCAAGTGTCTTCAAATACAATTTGCCATCATTAGTTATGTCTGCCATTGAATAACTGATTTGTCAATGGTGAACTGTTTTGCACTGATCTCTTCTCGCTTACTGAGGTGTCTATATTTGTTCAAACATCACAATTCCCATCAAAATATTGTTTTTCAATTTATAAAAATTATACTACCCACCAACTATCCACTTCATCCAAACGATCGCTTATGCTACCCGCTACTACCCACGTGGGTAGAAACTACCCACATCTAGTGGGTAAGTGGGTAGAAAAGTGGCACCTCTAGAAGCGAGGTAATTATTTCCTTACAACCCATTTTTCGATCTACTCTATAAATCTACTATTTTAGTTCAAATCCTCCCAAGGTGGCACAATCCCTTTAACTATTCCATGTAAATTGTAACAAGTACCGCAAACAATTTGCATGGGGTTGAGCTTATTACACTATATGCTCGTAAGTAGTTAAAGTGTGAAACCTTCTTATTAAATATTTAAAGAGACCGTGGTTATCTAAATTGGTCCTGGACTTCTGCATGACATATTCTCCTGCACCTGTAAATACCTCCCAGACTCATTACTGAACGGACTAAACGGAGGCAGTAACTTAGTGTCCGCTCCGCAGACCGCCAGCTGTGAGTCCCTATCAGCCTGGCTGGCTCTGACCCGCAGCTACGGCCCGGACAGGACCGGCATTAGCGCGTCGCGGTTACCATGACAACCGCCTGCTGACCGCTAGAAAGTCCGTAGGTCAGTGTCAGCAGTGGCAGTCGGCGAAAGGAGGGAGCCGCAGAGCTCGCTTCCAAGGCTGGCGAATAACGGAGTCGCTTATATTTTTGGATTGTTGTATCAACCTTGGAAAGATGACTGTTCGAATGATCGCGTTGCACTGGACTATTATTAGGGGCCGGGCAGCCAGAGGTCAAATCTAGGGGTTAGCCTCCCGGATCAAATCCCTAGGCTCCGAGAGAAGGGTATCCAGTGGGGGAGTCAACCCCAGGCCCCTCCCCTCTCCCCGGCACCATAATCCCGGGGACATGGCATAGTTCATCTTTTCCATACATTAGTGTTTTTCATGGATCAGGTGCACCCAGGGCACTATACACTGGGTACTCCATAGTTTTTTTGGTATACACTAGAAATACACTACAATACACTATACAGAAATACACTACAATACACTTTACAACAAGAAATACAGAAATACACTAAATACACTATAATAATATACCAGGATATGGCTGCATCATACTTGCGACCATGTATGGCGCTTTTGTTTCGATCACAACCTTCATATATCAGCGTAAGCATTGTTCCTGCCGACCTCCATTTGCCGAGTTTCTTATGACGGCGGCCATCTTGGTACTGACAAAAGTAGTCGCGGGCGGCGCGGTTGTAAGTTTGGCTAATAAACTCGAGAACCGTTGGTTGGCTTGACATTTCTGATCCCAAAAATCGAAATAAATACGCCTAAACCTTTATTTCTATGATGCAAACTTTGATATATTTCCTTGAAGAAAGTCTAAAAAACTTTGGCTTTTGAAAAGTGCCTTTTAACATGTAACCCTATGGGCAAGTACGATAAGTCACGCCCATGCTACCATACGACTTTGGACCCCCCTCCCCCCCGGGTGCACCCATGGGTGTCTACTGCCCACTCAATTATTCTGATTGTCTGGGCTGGGTATGCATTTTTCGACTTTTCATGGTTATTGGGTGGGCATGGGTATGTCAATTTTTGAGTCATGTCGCTAGCCGTTATTTTTTTACTCGACAACCGGATGTTTAACCAGTATTTTTTTCTTCACTTTTTCCATTTATTGCATATATGCATGTTATACCACCCACATGAGCATCTCGTCACATACACAACACATCTCCATTGCAACAACTGACCCGGGACATCCTCGCCTCTCTCTTGCCTAATCTACTGCCTCTCCCCTATCTACTGCCGTGACCCTGCAGATTCAAATTTAGGAATCGCTTTAGGGATCGCTTTTAGGAATCGCTCCCACTTCCTTATGAATGTTGGAAATGAGCTATTCATATATGCTGCAAGTTTCTCGGTCTGAAAATCTCGACTAATTTGAGCTGCGAATTGCGTAATACTTAAAACCGCCTGATAATGGATTATTGCTTCCCCACAATAACGGCATGTCTTCAAAGCCGCCTGTTATCATGGAATCCTAACCGTTACATGTTTCTCCTCCAAAACCGCTCTTGGCTGTACGCCTGTATAGATGTTTAACCATTCTTCAACTAGCCTTCAAAATTTATTTACAATAGGACAAGACCAAAATTTGTGACGTAGCGTTTCTGGGCTCCTTTTACAATTTACATCTGTCACAGCTATCAATCTCTCTCACGCCCATTTTATAAAGCAAGTTATTTGTGACCGCTGTAAACGTAACAATTTTGGAGTGCAATGCTCTGTAGTACGAGCAGCTAGTTGCAAAGCGGACCGCTTTATATGTTTCTGGCAATTTATTTATTTATCTTTATTTCACCAATTTATTTCACCATACTTACTGCTGAATCGCAGGTAAATTTGTTAATAAATGATATAGGACACTTAAACAATAACTTTGGCAATTATATGAGAACATTAAATAATGGTAAGTACTTAGCAGTGGTGAAATATTTAAAAATCACAAATCATGTCCGATACAAAGTCTGATCCAGTATGACAATGTTGATCGAAAAGTGTTCGATGGGTCAAAAGCCACAGCAATACACAGGTGCGTGATATTCTTTCTCGTTAATAGCATGCAAGTAAATATGTTAGGATAATGGTTGTGAATTTTGTGAAAATAATGATTTGCTTAGTATGGCTGGGCCGGACCGGGCATGGGCCTCAATGTTATAAATTTAAATGGGTCTGGTCTGGGTCTGGGCATGGTGTTCGTGGGCTTCGGCTGGGCTGGGCTTGGGGTTTAGGCAGGGCCTCGGCTAAGTATTTTTCACTGGGGGGGGGGGGCAATTTGAACAAATACGGCATATGTTTTAGCGCAGGCACGTAGTGGCACGTAGCAACGTATATTTTTCCTAGGGCAGGGGGAGGGGGCACGTCAGTGGTAAAATCTATTTTGCTTCCTCGCCAGATGTTGTACCGAAGGGGGATTGGGTTGGGTCGGGTCGTTTCAGCAGAATTACATTTCATCTAGTGTTAAATTGGTTTTTTCTCTGGAGGGGGACATGCCCCCGTTGCCCCCTTAGCTTTAGCTCTTGGTACCACTAAGTATACATGAACATGCATTAGGGTACGAATGCGTTGTTAGGCGACAGCGTGGTAATGACAAAAAATACCTAAGTGTAAAACATAAATAAGAATAGCTAGAATAATACAATAGTTTGAAACGAAATAAAATGCTCAATATAAAACACGCCCATCATCGAAGGTCCCAAGCCTTGTGATGTCCATTTGAAAACGATTATGGAAACTGAACAGAAACGGAGCAAAGGGATCCACGGCCCACCGGCGCCATAGCTTTTACCAAGTACAACTTAATTGGTCAAGCATTAACACATTTACAGAATTGGAAGATTAAATGGCTTTACCAGGATAATTTGCTTTTAAGCAGTTCTTAACCCGGGCTCCTGCGAAGTTTAGTCGTGCCAGGGGAGGGCATTCCGACGCTCCCCCCACAAAAATGGTTCAAATGGGAATTAGGTAGAATCCACAAATGACGTTAGAGCCCTCCTATGAGTCTAAATTCATGTCAAAATTGTCATTTTTGCTCAGCCAAACACAGTGGCTGTGGTTCAACAAAAAACTGATTGGGGTGGTGGCATTTTGGACTTGGTGGATTCGACTGAGATTGACCCAAGTTAAAAAAAAAAAATTATGAAAAAATAGGGGGTGTCCCAACCAGCCTTCAATAATAATCAAGATCGTATCGGCAAATCCCGACAACAGCCAAAAATTTTATTCGTTTAAAGATATGGGTGAAATTGCGGTTTCAATCGAATTAGGGCTGTAAGGCCGAGGGAACCTTAGGGGGGCGGAACTGAGGTTCACCACAGAAGAGACAATAAGAGCTACAAATTTACGAAGGAGATAAATATTGCTTCGCGATAATTCGCCCGGTCTCGTTGTTGGTGTAGGTTATTCAGGGTTTTGGGTAGTGTATTGTATTTTTGGGTAGTGTATTTGGATAGTGTATGTCCTAGAACTACGACATTTTCAGAAGCTTATTTCCCGCGGGATCACCGTGGCTGAAACCACGGAATATAGTTTCAGAAACCTGATCTACGGCAAGAAACCCAGAACTGCAAAAAATGTTCTGGCTGCGAAATCCCCCAAAAATATCAAACAATAAAACAAACTCATCTGGGTTTGCTTCTTATTGATAAATGGGTAAAATATTTATATTTTTTATTTCGTTAAGATTTCTTGGAGTTGAAAGCGTCTTTTGGGGGCTAAACTCAACATATGGAGGTGTCCAATGGTCACCCCAAACGAATAGGTATAAATCGACACCTGTGCTTCACGCAAATTTTGAGCCGACGCGACAAGGGGCGAGTATCCGTACTCAAGATCTCAAAGTTACGCTAGGTAGCTGTAGACGGCGTATATTGGTTTAAAGTTGAAAACATGCTTCAGTGACGCTTTTATATACTTAACAGACCGTACAATCGTATGTTACATACCAATTTTGCTCCCACTAGAAGGAAAAATTTGGTCACTGGGGAGGGGGCCAGCAGTCACTGTGGGGGGCATTTTCTCCCCCATTAACATGCTATCCGCGGCTATGCAGTACAGTAAAAAAGCGTCAGGTGACTGAAGGAATTTTGCACAGGCTATCGATGCATCATATTATTATGCCCGCTCGTGTCGAATTAATTCAGTTGCACTGCGTGGGCAAATCGGTTCCACTGAGGGGGGCAATTGTCTTCACTGGGGGGCAATTGCCCCCCAGTTAACATGTTATCCGAGGCCCTGCCTTTCCT
>VOPJ01002469.1:0-10971 GCA_014673585.1 Semibalanus balanoides
TTGCCGTTTGTTTTATCTATGTGACTTCGCCCAATAATGGTTTATTTCGTCGGTGATTATGCCGAATAAAAGTAAACTTAGCAGGGATTCCAAGAATAAACTTTGTGAGGATTTATCGTGATTTTGATGTTTTTTTTAATCTTCTATAAAACGTTATTATCAGCAAAATTCTCAGCGAAATTATTCAGACGTACCTAGTCTTACAGATGGGCCGAAATCCGTGTTTATTTTGCTTGCTTCCTGGCGTGAATGGGTTTCAGGAATAACTCTCGTTTCACTGCACTGATTATGCAAAAGAATACAGATAATTTGTCGTGAGAATTGAACTGGTAAACGGCTAAGTTGAATATTTAACACAATTCGAACGTCCATAAGATGAACCACGAAAACTTTCTTCTTAGATAACACAAACAACGGCAAAGAATTTTTGCATTCTTTGCCGTTTGTTATTTATTCATATGTACTTCGCCCATATGGTTTTATTTCGTCGGTGATTATGCCGAAGAAAAAAAATGAATTGAAGCAATCGTGAATTTGACTTCGAAATGTAGATCTCATCGTGTTCTAAACAGTGCATTTTCTGCATCTTTAACAACTTATTTAGGCAGTACTGTCTGTATGCAGCGGGCGGATCCAGGGGGGCGCTTGGGCGCGCCCCCCTGAACGGTCTTTTCTATGGTGCCGCCCGTAGGGTGCGCCCGGGGGCGCAACATTTTTTGTGATTTGGCGCCCCCCCCCTACGAATCGTGGAGATCCGCCGCCTCAGTCTGCGCACGATCCCCTCCAGATCCGATGACGTTTTGATGATTACGTTGGTTTAGCCAAGCATGTTCGCATTACTGGCGTGAGAATATTAATTTTATCAACCAAAATAATTGATATTTAATTTGCTTTTTCCGCGTAAATATAGGTTTCTTTGACTTACTAGTAATATGATACTTAATTTTTTGTTTTTCGTCATCATTTCTGAGCTTTTTTCTCGTTTTTGTAAAGGTGAACTATTCCCTTTAAACAATTCACTTTTTTGTCACATTTTTACGCATTGTTATTTCTATCCAGCAAATTAATGTTTAGTTTGCTCGAAATTCAATCAAGTAATATGCATACTAAATAAATCACATCATTATTTTATCAAGATAGAAGATATTGATTACAAGAGTAAGTGAAGTGCTTAAAAATAAGTATTGTATGCATTATTGCATTATACAATATACATATTACATACACCACCACCGTTCTTCTATAACCTTGATACCACTTACAATTTCCAAATTGGTCAAATTTGTATGTACATTTTTGGCTGCAACCCAAATCGGTCGGTATTTGGTCAACCAAAATGTTTTTGTTCAGTATCGGATTGGTATTGGTCAGAACATCCTAAGAAAATGACATCACACATAGTATTCAGTCAGGGACACGTTTCTTTAATAAGTTGTTCTACTTTTGTTCTTCTAATGCGTCGGATGTGGCGTCACATTCACGCTACCTCATGATATCGGCTTAACACCAAAAAACTTTACCTAGTTTCCATGAAAAATATGATTGCTTTGAAACATATTTTATTTTGTATTTGGTAAGATATAGATATAGTTGATCGCCAAATGTTTATTATTTGTCGGGACTGGAGGCCCATTAGAGCTACCACTTTTGGGTTATTTACTTTTCCTCACCCCGCCACGCAGCCTCTGAACAACTATTCACTGCCAGCCTGCGCCTTACTTCAGAGAGCTCAGTCAGCCTTACATGTCTTCAGTCTGACTGAGGGCCCCACAGACTGACTGCAATCTACCCAGGCCCACTGAGCGCCACTGGCGGATCCAGGGCGGGGGCATTAAAGGGACTGTCCCACCTTAACATAAGATTTGAGTTGAGATAGCCATTTTGCGTGCTTGCATTTAAATTATGCTATGTATAGTTAAAACCACTGAGGATCGAGACTCACAGAGAATTCGAGTTCTGATTTGCAATTTCTGAACATCGCCCAGCCCCCAATGTATTTGAATGGTGGCCGTGAGCGTGTCGTAGTCTCTCATTGCTAATGTTGATTACAGTCGGACGCTTGTTTTACCTTTGGCAATACATTAGCCATACATAGTCCTACTTTAACGGGTTGAAGCTTTTCTTTTTCCCAAACAATTCTTCATATGACGTCATCAGCCCAAATATTGAACACTTGATTTTTTTTATGAATTGAGCACTGTTCGTGGAACAAATGTCATATGTGTTCAGCAGCATTCACTTCTTTTGCACACAAACGACGTACATTTGACACATTTTTTGAAGGTGGGACAGTCCCTTTAAGGGCCATGCTCCCCCAAGGGCATAAAGTTGCCTGTTTGGCACCCTCTCCTAAATGATCAAGTCTCACAAGAAAAAGCGATCGATAATAATGTATAATAATGACTTTGCCTCTGTTCCATAAATGCTAGGTTCGATGGAAACAAATAACAGATCATTTTCACAAATAACAGAAAGAATGCAGTTGTCCAGGGAATAAGACTGAAAAATTCAACCCCACTACGTGGTGCAATTCAAATGCAAAATATATTATATGCGGGTTAAAAAATGTTCCGTTTCTCGGCGCATTTATGTTTTATGCTGCTACCAGCGTTGTCGATTTATGAAAACGATTGGGGGGGGGGGCACTGGCGAATCCAGACTCTCTCACCTTAATTTGGTATACAAGCTTAAAAATTACCTTTTTGGGACAATTTTTTCTGTATTTTTTTCTGAAAAAAAACGGAGAAAAAAAAATCGCGAAACAAAAATCATTTTACGGATAACAAATACCTACATTCACACAAAACGCGTAATTCCGTAGCATATACACATATATGTAATAATAGCATTTATCTCATACCAACTCGCAGGGGCTTCACCGATAATAATTATTGAAAGCAGACCCCCACGGAGCCTGCTGAAATGGCGAAAAAATGTATCCCCATTTTGTTTGCGTGCATTCAAGCACTAACAACATATTTACTGCGGTTTTTCTTATTATAGTAGGTATTTAGTTATCTAGCGTCGCGCGTATTTTTTTCGGGTTTGCTGATAAACCCCAGAAATATAGGCCTATTTGAGGATAAGAGACTAAAAATGCGAGTCATTCAATTCAGTGTTACGACAAACCGAAGACGATGACGATGGCTTCGTTATGACGAAGGCCACCGATGTGACGCCGTGAAGCGGCGTGATAATTTTAATTTTAGTTGGTGGAAAACGGCATTTTCATATAAGAACCAGACCGTAATTGCAGCCAAGCCTCAGGTAACCCTTTTCCTGGTTGCACGTTCGGTATGATGATAAATATTGAATGAAGATAGTTTGTATACACATTAGCCTCGGAATGTAAATCACGATGACCGGTGGCAGTCAGCACACAGCAGTACATATAATAATAATAACTGTACCTATACATCTGTACCAAACTGTATAAATCAAATAACTGGTAATAGTGCAAATGGTTTGAAAGCAGCAGGACTGAGGCAGAAATACTTTTTCCGCACATGCATGGTCCCTGTGGATCTGGAGGAGCCTGGTGGGAGATGACTTGGGGAGATGGTCGTGATCTTGGCCCCACTATTAGCTCTTCGGTCCAGAAAGTCGGGCCCCGCTGGAGCAGCTTCCGGGTGCCGATCTCCGCGTCCTTGCGTTTGCGTTGCCTTTTTCGGAACTCGACAGGCTAGCTAGCTTAACAATTACCGTCAAGGAGAGCCTTTGTCAGACACTTTATGGAATTAATTTATATATTTTCTCATTTGTATAAGCAATTGCGAAAATTGTGTTAGGTCACGGAGCTTCGCGAAACTCTTTCCGCTTTTTACTGTGAATAGCAAGACAATGACTTCTGCTAAGGGTTTTTTTACGATAAATTGTTATCTTTCTCCCCAAAATGTAAACTTTCCCAGTGCTCTCCTAAGATCAATATTTTTACGTTCAGTAGAGAACGCGCGGAGAGGTATACTTGTGTTGAATGCCCCCCCCCAGATTCCTGCCGGGGGCATTTGCCCCTGATGCCCCCCTGGATCAGCCAGTGTGGGGGGGGGGGCGAACAGGGACGGATCCAAGGGGAGCCTATCTACGTTATGGCTTTACCAAAACAACCGAAATCCGCTGAAAATAAATACCTTTTAAAGAAATGCTATGCTGCTTGTACAAAGGGGAATATTTTTATCGATTCAAAAACGTAAAATAGACGAAATCTCATGAGTTCTGGACTTCTGTCGGACGACCCATCAAACCAACGTCTTTAGCCGGACTGCATCCTTCAAAAGCCCAGAGGCATTACTTTGAATCCTACCTGAGTGAAACGACAATGTTAACCTGGTCCTGACATTGACTGAGAGAGCGGGGAGAATATCTCCCCTGATATATTTTCACAGTAGCTAAAAAACCAATAGCGACATCAAACGTGCAACTTTGGGTACTTAAACTTTGGGTAGCGAACTTAGTGAGTCACTACACACGAGTTTTACCTCAACTGCATTGAGGCCAGGTGGTAATATGACTATCACGATCCGCCAGCAGCCACAAACATTGGTGGCAGTGGGTAAACATTGGGGGGGGGGGCGAGGGTACCATTGGAGTGGCCCAATTCAACATTAAGAGGGCCAGGGCCACCCCAAAAGTATACAAATTGACACCCCTGGCTGCTACTTTCCTAAATGATTGGGCAAAATAGTTCACTTAAATACATTTTACTGCACTTTTAAAAAACACACAATCACATTTTAGAGATCCGCACCATATCTACACAATGTGACGCATTGATGAGAATGCACATCCAAGGGCATAATAACCATTTATTTAATCCATCCATTCCAGTTAATCCATTTTTCGCGCCACTCCGTGGTGCAATTGATTTAAGAGTTCCAGGTCTTGGACCTAAAAAATATTTCAGGCTGTTACCTACCTAAAGCTGATTCTAAATTGGTGTCACTGGCAGGGTCCCGGGAACGATTTCAAAGTTGGGGTGGGGGAGCAAAACAAATTTCGGCTAGCCACCCCATCTTTTTCGGCAAATTTCGACTTTAAATTCAGTAGGAGCTCTAGGGGATTATCATAATTAATGATAATGTTTAATTATTAAAAATTAAAAATAAGTATATGTAATACTATATAACTATACATTACAATGATTTAAATCAATAAGGCCTGCATTCATAATAATTTCGGACAGGTATATTTTATCAGCTTTCAAGGCTGGTGCCGATTTTTGGAAACATATTTTGTCTCTTCTCTGGCAGATATGCCGCACCGCACACCTAATATCTGGCCAATGGAAGGAGCCATGACCCCTGAAATCGAAAGAAAATCGACACATTTTTCAATCGAAAAGGAAATCCAAGGAACTTCAACTAAAACACACAAAAAAATGATTTAAATCACCTTTTAACCTAAGACAGCGAAATATGTCAAGCGCTTATAGTAATCCGATACATTTGGGAATTTGGCCCCTAAACCACCTATTTGTCGTTTTGAATCCGTCCTGGAACAACGACGTGACAAGCAGACACAGTTGGCAAGACAACATTTTTCTCACCACCTTTGTTTTTGGCCCACCAGCGTTGTATCTGACACAAAGCTTTCACAATTTGAAGGCATTTTTAATGCTAATGTTAAAGAAGAGATTTTTAAGCTAGGAACCTATCACACTGAAAAATGTTATTATCCAGCACTGAATCTCAAAACCTGCCCCAGTCCAGGGTTGCCAGACTTTCGCCGAGTAAATATGCCAAACTTTGGTGAAATTGTATGCCAAATATGCCAACCTATTTTTCATGAAAATATGCAAAATTTCTGGATAAATATGCCAGACTTGCTCCATTTTATCATAAACTCACGTCCTTTAAAACCGGAAACATCGGTTTTGCATAAGTTTTGATAAAGTAGGGCCCTATAAGAAGGTAGAGTCATCCGGCAATTTGACCGAATCCGACTCAGGGGTGGTGACGTCACTTAGATGCCGATCCCCTTGCCTCCATACAATTCAATCAAAACATGCGATTTTCGACAGACTATTTATATTATTCTAATCAGTCGATTTACATAAAACAAGTGGTAACAAATATCAACTCCAATTCTCTAATTATTATCTAAATAACATTTTTATCATCAGTTACTCGTATTTTGACAGCGAAGGGGCAGTTAAGGTTTGTTTGGTTTGTGGACCAAGCACCGTATCCTCTTTGGGATCATGGTGCTGGAACTCTCACCCTGTTCCGTAGGGTTATTATATTGGGGCCCGGTCGAGCTGTCCGGCGGCCCGGCCAGAGATTTAAACCCCCGGGTCACCGCCACAGAAGACGAGATTTCCGCCCTGCGCCAGAATCGCTTCCTCTCGCTATGTTAAGGCCATGCAACGCCCCGCCAAAAATGTCGATGTGCCAAAAATCATGGTCATATCTGACGTCACGTTTCTAGAAAGACCCACGTATATTTTTTTTTCGGGCAATTTACATACGTGGTTCTTTTTCATTGAACACCTTGCCAATCGTCTATAACCCTGAGCCATTTGAGCCTATGGGGCTGCTGCGATCACAACCCCCTGTGTAAAATAGCATGCATTTTTCTGGACATTAAACTGCGTTCAAAGACGAACCTATGCTCCAAAACTATGAAACCGATCTAGTTAATTTCTTCACCATTCGATCCGGCGTGGTCCAAAAGGGTGTCGTTCCAAGTTTTATCCGTTTTGGTCCAAAATAAATGTACCAAATTTGACCAAAACCATCAAAAACTGGCTTTTGGTGGTTTTGGTCTAATTTGGTCTACTAAGATTACACCAAAAGGAATAAAACTCAGACAGACACTGTGCTGGACCAAGCCAGATCGACTGGTAAAAAATGACAGATCGTCACATAGTTTCGGAGCATAAGCCTCGGTTTGAAGAGTCCGTCAACGCAATTTAATGTCCAGAGAAATACATGCTGTAAACCAAGTTCTGTGAGGGCAAAACGCCTCAAAACGCGGCAAAACATATTGTATTCAGTGGAATATGCTAGATTAAAGCCCTTTTTATTTGGCTGTTATTTGTTGGAGTAAAAGTGCCAGAGTTTCTGAAAAAATGCTAGAAATATGCCAATTTTGATCAAAATGCCAAACGCTTAAAACGTACTATCAAGCACCTAAAAATATGCAAAATTTTTGTTTTCTGACCAAAAATATGCCAATGTGGCAACCCTGTGCCCAACTAACTTCTTTGAAAACGTTTCTGCCATGACCGCTACCAAATTACAGTTTTTAGGCGTAGCCACAAGATTTTGAATGGGGGGGCTGCAGCAGGTGTTTTCGCTCCTTACTCCACATATAGGGCTGATTAAAGGGACAACTGCCGCCCTCCAAAAGTTTTCTCAAAATGTACGCCAATTTTTGTGGTGCAAAATACAAAGTTACTGCCCCCCCCTTGGCTGACACGATTATATATACATTTGTTTCTCAACAAACATTGCTCAATTTCATGAAAAATGCGTTTTTGTAATATTTGGCTGATGACGGTCATATTGAGGCATTTTTTTTTTTTGGGGGGGGGGAAATAAAACCTTCCAACGCTGCCCCATAAGATGACTAGTGTATGGCAATGTATGGCAAAGCGCAAAAAAAAAGTCCGAACTGTAATAAAACATTTAGCAAAGACAGAGACCTACGACATCGGCCTCAGAGCTCCCCATTCAAATACATTGGGTGACGTGGGGATGTTACAGATGTCAAAACCAAACTCAAATTTATCCGTGTTCGACTAAAGTGGTTGTTTTAACCTTATACGCATACATAATTGCAATGCCAAGCACGCAAAATGGCTATCTCAACTCAAATATAATGTTAAGGTGGCAGTGTCAGTCAGGTCAAAGGTCAAATGGTAGTTATTTGGTTTTTAAGTCATACTTCCCATCCAAAGCCGTATATTGAGACGAAAATCGCACAAAGTGTTCTTCAATGTATAGTGCATCTCTCGTATAAGCAAAAGTAAAAATGTCAGCAAAGATCAAGGTCAAGGTCAGGTCAAATCAGGTCACTAATTGCAAGAGATCAATGCGACACATTTTTAAAGGGTTATAATTACACAAATAACTTGATTATAGCAGCTATTTTTTCAGATCTGACCGATACAAGGTCAAGGTTCAGAGTCATAAAGAGGTCAAAATTTGAAAATACATAATGTAAATAAAAAATGCAATTGTATAATCAAGTTTTGTCTCAGCACACAGTGGTACTAATTTATTTTTTATGTATCATGGTCGATTAACCCCCCAAAACGTACTTTTACAAATAACGTCATGAGGTAAATCATACTTAGGGGAAGCAATCAGTGATTCAAAAAATAGAGATATGGCTTTGAAAATTTGGTTTTTGGGTATGTAAATTTTGGGTTCTCCTTACATATCTTCCGTTTTTTAATGTTGATTTTGTGGCATTTTTTTCAAAAAAATGATTTTTTGTTTTTTGGGGGTCAATCCAAAAATGTTCAAAATCAGAGATAGCCATTTTCTACCCTTGAATTTGCTATCTTTTGACGTTTTCGAACTGGCATTTTGCTTAAGGAATGGTCTAATGTTACAGCCTGTTTAGAGCCTTAGCTGATATTTGCGCCAAAGTGGGTGTGTAGTGACGTAACAAATTCGCATAATAACTCTGAAAAAAAAAATCGCGATTTTTTAAAAATTTTTGCATTGAAGACGCCAAATTGATGTAGGATAAGGTACCCGTAGTTTGGCGTTGATAGCGCTGTTCGTTTGTGTTGTGAGCTATTGTGAAAATCCCTGAGGGGGGGGGGCGTTTTTCACCCCCCCCAGCCAATGGCGGGTTAAAGGGTTCACCTTTAACATGGGTTTTGAAATGACATAGCATATTTAAAGAGTAGATTGAAAAACGGGTTGTGGTGAATGGATTACCTCGTTGCGCTAAGTACCTACCTGAACTTTCGACACAGGACTAGTCTAGAAGGCCCCATGTAAAAGACAAAGTTTCATTCCCCCGAAACTTTAGCGATAGTACCTATGACAAATGACATCTGTTTACGTCAGAATTGCGGCACACGCAGACTCTGCCGCAAACCAACTGTAACCGTTGCTTACCAATCACAATTCTCAGCAATAATAAATGTTGTTAACGTTGATAAAAGCCTTCGTATATATGCATATGACGGAGTTAAGGCTTTTTGCATCATGTTTCTTATACAGAACCTCGCTGACAAGGAAAAATCGGGTAAACATGAGTCATGAGTAGAAGTGTGGTGTTTGCATAATTTTGCAAAAAATCACACTTTCGATGTCTTATATGATTTTGTTTTACGGAACGTAAAGGGAGTGTGCCTACTCTTTTGAAATGTCAAATATATTTTTATTACGGTAAGAAGCTATTGCTTTGATTATTGGTTACCGAATAAAATTCACGTCTGGAGCCCCTTGTAGTGAATTTTACTTAATATTCTGTTTTGCATTTGTTTTTGTTTCAAACTCATAAACGATCCGTCATATAAAAACAGAGTAGCGAAAGATGTTAACCTATAAATGGCGCATGGCCAGAGCTAACAGATATATGCCTAAAGCGTAGTAATTTAAGACAATGCTTCTAGTAGCGAAAGCTCTCTGGCGACTATTGATAATTAAGTACTTCCAGTATGTGATTGGCAACTTCGGAATATCTCAGCAACTAAAGTGATTCTGGGTAAATGAAGTACATGGCTAAATTCAGAAAAATATGTTCTATCCAGACTATGTCACAAATCAACATGACCAATGTGAGTAGGCACACTCCCTTTAAAATCAGCAACGCCAATGTTGGGGGGGGGGGCGCCGCCCCCGCGGTCCCCAAGTTGGGGGGAGGGGGTGGCAAGCGCTCCCGCTGCCCCCGCCGTTCCCGGGCCTATGGTCACTGGTTCCAAACCAAAGTTGATATGGCAGTTTGCAAACTTCAGCTTGCAATTTGACGTGTTCTTTTCAACCCAAAGCAGAGTTATAAAGTATTCATCCACACTGGGCGGGAAGAACGCTTTAAAACTGCCCGCTCGCTGCCGGACCCAAGAAGGGCGTTTTTCGGGTAGGTAGGTTGTTACGAATTACAGCCACGCTCTCCATTGAAATGTGAATAAATCATTATAGCGCTTTCTCCATGCACGTGGCGTTAGCAGCACCTGATAGCTTGTATAAGTTGTAATGTGTTGACATTGGCGCCGGAACCTTCCGAATGGGTGTGGGGGAGGAAGAGGGGGCAGGGGCATTCTGAAGTCGAATATTTGGACATGCAACGCCTAGAGGCGTAATTTTAAAATCTGAAAATGTTGGGGGCGCTGCCCCCTCCTCTTCTCCTGGTTCCTGCATCCTCGTGTGTTGATGTTTACCTACACTACAGTTCAAAACTCTATTTATAATGCTTTCCAAAATATGCAGCTGACTGCTAAGCTTAGTACCTAACTATGCAGTAATTTCTTACAGCGATAGTCGTTCAAACTTGTCATTTATAGCTAGGTATATGAGGGACATCTACGCAGAAGAAGAAAAAATCAGCCGCATAACTTTCATTTTCTATATTATTCTATTGACATTTTTTTCTATTTCTTATTTATTACATTATACTTTTATTTATATATATATATATATATAATATAATCTATAATATATATATATATATATATATATATATATATATATTACACATACATTGTATTACACTAATTCACAACTTTTGCCATATATGGCTCGTACCACTACTGACTATCTGTGTAGTGTAGGGATCTGAGTGAAAAAGCTAACCCGAAGGGGCAAGGATGTCCGTGAAGTTAGCTAACAGCCAACACAACAGAAATTTGGAACGTCAATATTTTTTGTCCAAAATACGCATGTAGGTCAAGTCGCATACGAGGATTAGGAATCTGATGTTTTTTTCAATGTCAAGGTCAAAGGTCAAGGTAAAATGAGCCAATCCCTCAATACCGACCTTATGTACCTTTTTGTAAACAAACGATGCGTTGCA
>VOPJ01002470.1:0-54879 GCA_014673585.1 Semibalanus balanoides
AGTGCACCGCCCCCTCCAATGCAATCTCACATCACCTCGCAACATCACATATTATCTGCCCCTGCGCCTCAGGAAATTAATAATAACCTTCAGTTCCGTCCCTCGAGGCAGTGCGTGTGCAAATCAAACATGTGACAACTGAAAGTTTGTCATAGGCCGGCTGCCGGCCAGTCTGGACCGTCCCAGACCTAGCTGGTCTACATACTCCGAAAACAACACAGGGTATAGCCATCAGCCACCTGACCAGTACAGGATCTAGTACAACTGGCTGAAGCCATACACAGGTATCTATACAGAGACACAGCAATAATGGCGCACATATGTATGTTGTGCTTTGATGAAGGTAATGACACACTTCCCTATCGTTACTCAGTCAGCCCACTCGGTACATGTGCCAGTATTGTGCCTTTGTTTGTTTGATAGGGTTTAAGAGCGCGCCGACACCTTTGGGTCAATTTGCGCCCAAGACAATGCATATACATTTCCGTAGTGTGATATTGCAGGTGAAACAAAATTGGCGTTCGCCAGCTGAGCATGTATTTTAAAACGCCAACAGCAATTCATCGAAATTCACGTCAATCACGCATCCACAGTACTGCATACACGGGGCTAGGTTGATTATACAGCCTGTCGTCTCAATAGTATATCTATACCACAGGGTGGCTATGCCGCTGCGACCCCATTTGCCGAGTTGTCTAATGACGGCGGCCATATTGGTATTAACATGAGCATGAGGCGGTATTAACACGAGGCGGCCTGTGTTAAAGGATAGGCGGGCGGGCACGATGATGATGATGATGATTTGGGTTTAAGGGCGCCTCAACTGTAAAGTTATGTGGCGCCCATCTAAACGGCGGGCACCCAGGCTGACATTTTACAATATACTGAGCGAACTACTAGTGGTAGCGAAATTGACTGCCACCAAAATGTTCTAAATTGAATGCAGAATAATGAAAAACATTTTTTTCGTACAAAAACAAAATAAAAAATAAAAAATCCTAGAATTATTATGCATTAAATTTGGAACATTGTGCTGGTTTGCTCAATGTTCAATTTGCTTCCGTAGTGTGATATGTTCAATTTGCTTCCGTAGTGCTGGTTTGCTCAATGATATTGCTCTACTAGTAGTTCGCTCAATATATTGTTAAATGTCAGCCGGGTGCCCGCCCGCCTAGCCTTTAACACAAACCGCCGACTGCCCTTGTGAGTACCAATATGGCCGCCGTCATTAGACCAGTCTGCCGGCCAATGCGCCTTCCATATCTATAGAGTTCAGTGATCTATACACACCAGTCACAGAGCATGAACAGCAATTGCACCCAGCAAGTGACCAAACAGTTGAACGCAGAAAATCAACTACAATAAATAATGCTACAGTAGGCAATAATTACCTACTACTGCCAGTGTCTGAATATGAAAATCCACATTGCATTATTGTGTACATAAGTTGACAGCTGAGCACTTCTCTGCATGCTTCTGTAGTCTGTAATGAGCAAGAAAGCCTTTACCACACCAGTCACACCTGTGTCTGTAGTCGTGTGTGTGATGGCTGATGACGTGCTGCTTCATGGCCGACTGATCGGAGAACCGGGCCGGGCAGGAGGAGCAGCCGTACGGCCGCTACGTCGTGTGAGTACCCATGTGTGCAGTGAGTTCTGGCCGTGTAACGAACCGGGCCGGGCAGGAGGAGCAGCCGTACCGCCGCTCCCCCGTGTGAAGGCGAATGTGTGTGTTGAGGTCTCCCCGTTTACCGAACCGGGCCGGGCAGAAGGAGCAGCCGTGCGGCCGCTCCCCCGTGTGAGTCCGCATGTGTCCGGTGAGGGTTGACCGCTGAACGAAACGGGCCGGACAGGAGGAGCAGCCGTACGGCCGCTCCCCCGTGTGAGTGCGCATGTGTGCGATAAGGTCCGTCTGTTGAGCGAACCGGGCCGGGCAGGAGGAGCAGCCGTAAGGCCGCTCTCCCGTGTGAGTCCGTATGTGTCTGTTGAGGTCTCCCTGTTTACCAAACCGGGCCGGGCAGGAGGAGCAGCCGTACGGGCGCTCCCCCGTGTGAGTGTACATGTGTGTGGTGAGGTGCGCCCGTCTACCGAACCGGGCCGAGCACACATGACACCGATGCGCTTTCACGCCACTATGAATCTTTATATGCCGGGTGTAATTAGACAGCGCCTTTATTGTGGCGCCACAATAATCACATTTGTAGACCATCTCCTCGGTGTGGATACGTTCGTGTCTCACAAGTGCAATGGCAGATGCGAACGCCTTGCCGCAGACGTCACATCCGTACGACATCTGCTCGGTGTGTGTAAGGCCGTGACGCGTCAAAGTAGACTGCAAAGCAAACGCCTTGCCGCAGACGTTACAGCGGTGCGGCTGCTCTCCATTGTGCTTAAAGCGATGTTGTCTAATATCAGTCATCTCATCTGTGGAGTACTCGCACCACTCACACCTGTGTGTTCCGTCCCTGCTGATGTGGCTGTGTCGCTGCTTCAAGTGTTTGTCCAGACGATCCTGTCCCAGACATGCGTAGTCACAATGGACACAAAGAAGCATTCCTCCACCTGGAAAACATATGGTTGCTGTGTGATCAAAACTAGGCAGCAATAAGCAGATTCTATCCATGAGTTATTTGCTGATTACGTGGCAGCGGTATACATGACTAGAATATAAAAGGCCAAATTAAATATTATGCATATCGTACATAAAACACATTATGCACATAATTGTTATAATGTAAAAGACAAATCGAATTGTCAAATAACTGTATTTAACACTTAGTCATAATCGAAATGAATCGTATTGACAAATTCAAAATGGCATGAAGATCCTCTTAATGTAACAGTGGAAAGGTATACAACATCATCCCGTCATGGAGTCTAGTAAGGAAAGATATAAATGTTAATTGTTTACCTACTATCGCAGTACTGGGCCAGGCTGACTGCTAGCTGTTTATTGTTTAACCAGCGCTATGTCGAGGGAGGGGAGGGGGAGCGTTTAGACGCTTTAAAGTTTTTTCTCCTTTAACCCGCGCCGGGCCGGGGGGTGTTTAGACACCCCCTCAGGTTTTTCCTGGATATCGGGAAAATGGCGGCGGCGAAGCGCCGCCAAAATTTTCAGTAGCTTGGTTCGACTCATCTTTTTGGTACAGCTTTCAAAAAACGTTTTGGACGATTAGGTCATGTTCAGGTTTTCAGGTCACCAGGCTAGGTCAAGTGACGCCACTCCGAAAAAGTTTTGCGGTTCCATCGACTACCAAAGCCAAAACAAGTTTTTAGAGATTGGTTTCGTACTTAACAGGGTTTTTGCATAAGGAGCATGACTATCTAAAGTTTGTTTATCTCCGGGATTTTCGGATATCGGTGACTAAGGTCAGGTCAATTTCCTGTTCTCCCCATTAAATAAGTGAATGGGAAAATAAAGCAGATGCTTCTTATTCTGAAAGTATGCATTGGATCAAGGCCGATGTAATTCAGAATCATGGTTTTTTTAGCTCAAGTTCTGATGAAACTTAGGTGCGATTGTTTTTCTAAAAGATGCTCTACAGAAGGTCAATCCTGAGGTCATCAACATGATTTGCTAATAACTTCTGATAATAATGAAGATAGAGACGAGCGGAATGACACCGACTTGTATTTTGTTATCGTCTGTCCGCGTCGCCCCAATGCAGCATGACCTATGCTTGGGTCACCAAATGACCTTGACCTGAAGGTCAAATTTTGGAAAAATGATGCTTAACGAGGTCATCATGTGTTATGTTTCCAAAGCGTCTTGACGAGAGAAAACACGATTAGTGGTTTAAAATGATTTATGTGTCTTTTTTAGATTAAAATGCTATTCAGGGGAAACCATTTTACGCCAAAAACTGGCATTTTTGACATTTGATGCCTCTGGAGCCTAAACTATTGATCTGAGCTCAATTTAAGGACCGTGGGTGCGATTGCCAAATTTAATAGCTATCTATATGCTTTTATTACTTGTTTACTCCTAGCTATCATTAGTTTTCCCACGAACATTTGGGGATATGCTGGAGCTATGTCAATCTGGAAAAATTTTGAGAAAAAATTTGACTTTGATGACCTCTTGGTGACTCTAAATATTGACCTGAGAAAAAACTTTCCAAACGAAATAGTTTACCAAATCCTTTTTGACGAAGCTCTCGAAACGGTATTTTTGGTTTTAGTGTCATATGGTTTCCCATTAGGAGCCGAGTTTAGAAGGGGGGTGTCGAAACCCCCCCCCCCCCCGGCCCGAGGAAGGTGGCGCCGAGCACCGGCCCGGCGCGGGTTAAGGAAAGGACAAAAAAACGGCAGCGCTGCGCGACGACGTTTCCACCGTCTCAAGTAATCTCAGGTCAGGACACCAGGCCAAGTCAAGTGACCCAACCCAAAAGAATAACGTTCGTATTACAACCACAGTTTTCCCCCCTCAGATTCAAACTTACTGGATTTAACCCTTGCCTCTTAGAAAATCCGTTTCTCACCTTCGCCGTACGGGGGAGGCCTGACAGGCCTCCTTGTTAGCTTCCAAACCAAGCAACATAGAGCAACGCGGTAAAAACAGCACGTTGCCTGTCATGTGAGGAATCTACCGGTATTTAATTTTGAGGTTGCATGTCAACGGGTGACCTTCCAGGTCAGTGAATGACCTAAGATCGACCACGTAAAAAAAAAACGATTTCGCTCTGTCCATCGCACAGGGTAGCTATGCCGCTGCGACCCCATTGGCCGAGTTGTCTAATGACGGCGGCCATATTGGTAATCACATGGGCAGTCGGCGGCCTGTGTTAAAGGATAGGCGGGCGGGCACCTAGGCTGACATTTTACAATATATTGAGCTAACTACTTGCGTTAGCGCAAAATGACTTCCACCACAATGTATCAACTTGACGCAGAAACTTCTATAGGCGAAAATATTTTTTTTCGTGCAAAAAAAAAAATTTCCCAAAAAAAAATGCATAGAATCATTCTTGCATTCAATTTGGAACATTTGTGGTGGTAGTCATAATATTCTACGGCTAGTAGTTCGCTCAATATATTGTTAAATGTCAGCCAGGTGTGCCGCACGCCGCCTATTCCTTTAACAGCAGGACCCGCCGACTGCCTCTTGTGATTACCAATATGCCCGCCGTCATCAGACAAGTATTCCGGTCAATGCGCCTTCCATCTCTATAGAGTTCAGTGGTCCATCGTCATTATTTTAAGTTATAAAAATAAAATGATTTAGCTCGCGTCAAATATTTGTCATGGAATTAGCTATCTGACCATATACTGATTTGTATTTAAGTCTGGTTTAGTTAATGACCTCTTGGGTCACAAAATCGTAACCATAGATGATAATTGCTATCGGTTATTTGCATAAACAACCTCGACTCGACCACGCCCAGAAAAGCGATCAGAAAACATAAAAAATAGGAATGAATAAATGCAAATAAAATGTATGTTCCTAGACCGGTTTTGTCTCAGAAATACAAAACCCCTTTTTCGTCTCTGATGAAAAAAAGTATAAAAAATAAAATAAAAATTGACGTCAGGAGACTCTTACTTTTCGAAATCCATCGCTCCATTACAAATAGAGATATTGCTTAGAAATTGGGTTTGAATATTGTCCATACTCAGTTCTCTCATATATCTCTGAAAGACCAGAGGGCTCTTGGACGTTCAACAGAGTCCTGTTCATGACAGAGGAGCCCCTGGACAAGCCGAAAGAGCCTTTGAGTGGGTCAGAGGGCCCCTTGAACACGTCCAATGAGCACCTATTCAGCACAGAGGGGCCCCTGGGAAGATCGAAGAGGCCCCTAAGCATGTCGGCAGGGAAACAAAGCAGCCAATGCAGTCCCTTGCCAGATCTTAAAAGCCCCTGAGGAGAATGGAGTGTCCCTGGGAAGTTCAAACGGCCCCTGTGCAGTCAGAGGGGCCCCTGATCAGACCAAAAGGGCCCCTGGGTGAGTCAGAATGACCCCTGAGCATGCCGAATGGGCCTCTAGCAAGCACAAAGGGGCCCCAGGGTAAGTCGAATGGCCCTCTGAGCATGTTGACAAGGAACACAACAGAAACCGCACTCCCTTACCAGGTCGAAAGGGCCCCTTAGAAGGCTGGAGGGCCCCTGGCCAGACCAGACGGCCCCTGGGAAGTTCAAAGGTCCTCTGTTCAGATCGTAGGGGGCCCCTGACTAGACCAAAAGGGCCCCGGGTGGCTAAGAAAGGCCCTGAACATGCCAAATTTGCCAAATTGGCCAATCCTGGTTACTTGCCTGGTTTGTGGACCTCTGAGGGTCCTGGTCCAGTCCAGCTCATCACAAGTTGAAGAAAAAAGGGCATCACAAAATAAAGGGCCGAAATCCGGCGAGTTTTCATATCAATTTTTGGGAGCCTTTTAACGCTTAAAAAGGGCCCTGTCGCTTCCAAACCGACAGTGTCCCAGCGTAAACAACGCGAGACATTATTAGCGTGAAATTTTGTAAGTATTGTTGGCAATTTGTGCAGTGATTCTGGTAACTGGTTTCTGAATGGAGAGCTTGGTGTGCCTTCCTTGAATACTACGATTGAATGGAAGTAACCTTTAATTCGAACTTGAAAACCGAATGGCTTGCCGATCACGAAATGATTATCCAAATTTCATTCATTTTAATGTTGGCGCTGTAACATTTTTGGTCTCGCGGACCGGATACAGGCCAGTTACGTAAAAAAACACCTAACGTAAGTTGCAGTTCCATTTTGATTAACGTAGAATCAGGGTTGGAAAAAGCCGGCCTAAATATGATTTATGCCAGCCAGCGGTTATTAGTTTAAACCGGTGTAAACCGGCTTAAATCAATAAAAGCCGGCTTAAATTTAGAATCAATTTAGACAGTTAAAAAATGTAATTCATGTATTAATGTAGGTATAATGTACAAGATTATCTTATTTTCTTACAAACTCAATTAATGACAACTCATTCAATTATGCTACCTAATAACAAATTAAAGTTATTGCTGCAATCAGAAAGTTTTCAAGGCATAATTTTTAAGACAAGACACTGTGCAGCACCAAAGGTATTACTCATTTGGGTAGCAACAGCTAACGAAAACCGGACGTTAATGTTTTGTTTATCATGCACAAGAAGGGAACTGCTTATCAACTTGTGCTGTGATGACTAAAATGGCATGGTTAGCAAGCAAGCTGAGGAATTAGTTTGTTCTGATAACTAGGACAAAAAATTCCCTAAAATGTTTTAATATTTAACTATTATTTCTGTCCAAATAAATTATTGTCGGTTGTTAAAGGGAGTGTGCCTACTCTTTTGAAATGTCAAATATATTTGTATTACGGTAAGAAGCTACTGCTTTGATTATTGGTTACGATAAAATTTCACGTCTGGAGCCTCCCTTTAGTTGAATTTTTAACTTATTTTTCTGTTTGCATTTGTTTTGTTTCAAAACTCAAAAACGATCGTCACTATAAACAGAGTTAGCGAAAATGTTACCTATACTGGCGCACTGGCCAGAGCTAACAATATATGCTAAGCGTGATTTTAGAGCAATGCTTCTAGTGCGAAGCTCTTGGCGACTATGATAATTAATATTCTGCCAGAATGTGATTGGCGACTTTGGAATATCTCAGCAACTTAAAAGTGATTCTGGGAAATGAAGTACATGGGCTCAAAATTCAGGAAAAATATGTTCTACAGACTAGTGTAACAACCACCATGACCAATGTGGGAGTGCACCACTCCCCTGTTAAAAGTGAGAAATATTGTGAACTTGGTTTTAACTGTGAAGATTGATCATTGAATGTAAATAATTGACAAGCTACCAAATGTGATAAAATACAAAATGTTATTTGATTAAGCTTACGTAAATTGCTTTTATTATAAATATTGATTAAAAGCCGCTAAACCCGCGCACTGCGAGGGGTCGATTTCCGACCCCTCAGGTTTTTCAGAAAAAGCGTAAAAACGGCGGCACGTAGCGCCCCCGAATTTTGTACACGTGTTTGGGCATCAATTACCCACACTTTGAACAAGTTTTTACTTCAGGTGAACTCAGGTCAGGTCACAACTTCACGTCAAGTGACATTACTTTCAAAAATGTTTGTGTTCGCGCCAAAGTCAAGATCTTTTTCCGAAAGTTTTGAAATTCGCAGGATTTCATACAGTTATCAGTACCTACAATTCTTATATCTCAGATTTGTCGTATCATGGCGTGTCAAACGCGGTCTTATCGCCCGGCAGTTAGTACGTCTCCTGACCAATAGATGACACTATTAACAGAATGTAGTTTCTGCTAGAGTACCACTAGATCATAATGGCATTTATGAATGTATTGTAGGCTGCCCCCAAGTATTAGCTTGGCAACTCAACATGAGATTTTGGACAACAATTAGATTGACTAAGAAATGGGGTCGTCTCTTAATACTCCGTCAAGTGAGGCACCTGTAGCGCCCTTTCACACGTGCTCTAATGCACGGATTTGCATTTCAATCGGGGCTAGAAACACGCGGGCCACAGTCCCTGAACGAGTGCAACCGGGACTTAGATATAGATGTTGGACTTTCGGGGTATCGCCTTTTTGGGGAGCCCACAGACCATATTTGATAAACTCACAATACCTTTGACTAATATCGAATGGAATTCTGGCGGGCTTAGGGTCCCGGCTCCCAGAGGACCAGTTATCAGCGGATTAACACGTAAAAACTAGGGAGGAATACACTTTCGGATATAACTAAAAATCGCGGGCACCAGCTTCAAAGATAGAAACCGTTGAAAACCCGGCACGGTTGGATTTCCCAAATTTTCCTCTTCTTGATTCCAGGAGGAACATATTTGATAAAGTTATATTAATTGTTGTTAGAATCCAGCCTGGAAATTTGACAATAAACCGGTCGGAATTCCCTATGGCGGCGGTCCCGCCCGGGCGGCCGGCCGCCGGTCGCTACGACCGCGTTTGACACACCATGCGGTGACCAAAGGTCATATCAATTTCCTGACCTCCCCATTATAAGTGGACGGGAAAATATACAAATACTTCCTATTCAAATAATTTGCACATGGGATCTGGCCAATTATTTCAGAATCATGTTATTTTAGCTTATGACTGATGACCCAGAAGCAATTGTTGTTCAGTGATCTCTGCATGGTCATCTGAGGTCATCTGAGATCATCAGCAATGTTTTGCTAATAAATATTGATAGAATGAAGATAGAGACGATCAGATGACACCATTATGTTTGTCTCGTCGGGCCGCGCCACCCCATATGCAACATGACCTATATGGGTCATCAAATGACCTTGACCTGAGGTCAAATTAATAAGATGACCTAAATAGGTCACCATTCACAATATTCATACAAAGCGCCTTGACGAGACAATCACGATGGCCTCAAAATTATTTCCTTATCATTGTTTGGTGAAGTGCTATTCCCGTAAAACTGCTTTGCCAAAAATATATAGAGCAGAGCCATAAAACCGAAAACAATCTGACCTTTGATGACCACTATTGACCTCAACTGTGACCTGATCCAGAAAAGCCTGATATACTTTCGGTGGAGCTTGTCCCGAGCTATCTTATGCCATTTTCCACTTGGCGCTACGTTGCGTAGTTTTCGAGATCTCACGGGGGGGGAAATCAACCCCCCTGCAGTTCGTGTTCGGTGCGAGCCCCCTGCAGAGCGCGGGTTATTACAAACCAGGTGGCTTAAATTGATTCAAGTCAACCGGTTTAAACCATGGTTCAAACCGGTTTAAACCAGGCACTGGCTTAAATTTGCCAACCCTAAGTAGAATGTCTCCATGCAGTTTGTATTTCGATTAACGTAAAATGTCTTCAAAAACTCATAGCAGTGTAACGACTAGGAGCAGAGCCGATTCGACCGCGACGTCCACCAAGAGTGTTTGTTGATTGGGGTTTGTGAGCGCGCCGACAATCCCCCCGAGAGTTCCGTGTGGAGGAGAGCGGAGGTCTCTCAGCTGAAAGCAGCGCAGGCCAAGCGGGCCGTACAAGAAGCGGAGCGTACGGGTGAAGCTCGTAGAACAGCGGCGGCGGCGGCGGCGGCGGCGGCGGCAGCCGCAGCGGCCGAGGCTGAGAGACAGCAAGATCTGGATGAGGCTCGGGAGGAAGTCCGTCAAGGCTCCTGACGCAGCGGCGCTAGATGCCCTGGAGCTGCGGCTTATTGAGGACGAGTTGGGGTCAGAGCAGTTGATCGGAGAAGACGAAGACTGCCGGGAAGATCTGAGACCTGGTCATGGCTTCTCAAACATAGTGGGGCAGCGGGAGGTCGACGGCGATGACTCGCCGCATCGCGAGCCCGCTGCGAGGCTCCGACGAGCCTCCGAAGTAGCCGACTCCATTGAAAAGATCAGGAGTTGGATCACAGCTCTTCCCAGTGGACGCGGCGATTTTCGAGGAAACCCAGCGCTCCCGAGGATTACGCTGGATAAGTTTCATGGCTCCCCTCTAGAGTGGCCAGGTGGAGTGGGCTGTTTAAGGCGCCTGACGCATCTCCAAACCTACCTCACCGGAGACGCGAGGGAGGCGGTCCGCAAACTGCTCTGTGATGGGGAGTTGTACGAGGAGGCGTTACGCGAGCTGGAAGAGCAGTTTGGTGACCCGGCAGCTCTGGTGCAACACACGCTGACAAGTGTCTTCCAGCTATCCCCTGTGAAGCCGAACGACCTCGCCGGACTGACTCAGCTGTCCCGCGCACTCCACGCCGCAGTCTGCACCCTGAAGCCCCACCGTTTCAACGCTGATCTCTCCGCCACTGCTAATGTGCGCCAGGTCGTGGCAAAGCTGCCGATGAATTTGGCTTGGCAGTGGGGACAGGTGGAGTTGGAGACATGTGACATGTGCTCTGATCCCAAAAATGGATCCCGGGATCTAATCCCATGGATCTGGATCCGGGATCCTATAGGATCATAGATCCACCCTCTCTGTTTTGTCGAGAGATCCTATAAGATCATAGATCCACCATCTCAGTTTTGTCGAGAGATCCGCTGAGATCACAGATCCAGACCCACAAGTCCCCGTGGGATACAGGCAGATCCAGCATGTATTAATAAATAGCAGCTCCCAGCTCCCCAAACAAAACATTATCAAAGGAAAGTTCAAACTTGATGTAATTAATTGCACAGTGCGATATCACTGGGTTAAAGGGACACTGCCACCTTAACATTATATTTGAGTTGAGATAGCCATTTGGCTTGCCCTTGCATCTGCAGATTATGGTATGATAAAAAGTTAAAAAACAACCACTGAGGGTCGAACACAGAGAAATTCGAGTTTGATCTGTTGACATCTGCTAAGCATTCCTAGTCCCCAATGTATTTGAATGCGACCCTGATTCGATGTCTTTCGTCTCTCTGTTTACTAAATGTTGATTACCAGTCGACTTTTGATTTGACGTTTGACCAACATTAACCATACACTAGTTACTTATGGCTGCTGTGAAGTTTTTTTTCTTCAAAAATTATCCTTCATATGACGTTCATCAGCCCAAATATTAAATCGCATTTTGCTCATGAAATTGAGCAATGTTTTGTGAGGAAACAAATGTCATAATCGTGTTCAGCCAGCAATTACTTTCAATTTTGCACCACAAACGGCGTACATTTGATAACTTTTTGGAAGGTGGCAGTGTCCCTTTAAGTTAGGTTCATGTTATTGGCTAGATAAAACATGGTCTATTTGAGTGCCCATATCCAGGTTGAGGGGGTCAATGAGGCATCGTCTCATCTGGCTAGAAAGTTATCCAAATTGACCTTAAACAATGTTTAAGGTTAATTATGGTGGTTGTTTCATCAGACATAACTTCCCCTGGTAGTATAATTTGACTCATGTCTTTGACAGCAATTATTAAAAAAGCAATAAGCAATAAGCTTCTTTGAAACAAAAATGAGGAAAAATCATAGATTCACAGAAGTTCAAACATTCACGATCAACAGTCAACACATGGCTCCAAATTCAAATGCAAGTTAGGGAACTTTGATTTTAAATAATTGTAACCAAATACCAGTGGTGGGCAACTTCCGTTACTGCGTTACTAACGGAACTACTATTTTCAGTAACGGAGTAACGATCTCGTTACTTTTCAAAACAGGTAACGGACCAAAAACTTCCGCTACTTTATAATCAAGTCCGTTACTCAGTTACTTCCTTAATTTTGTGTTGGATAATAGGCTGGTGTGAAAAAGACGGACAACACTAAGGAATACAAATAGAAGTAGCGTTCAAAAACCGACCTCTTACCAAACAAAATTCATCTTTGGTCATCTGAGGTCAGTGACCTCGGTTGACTGGTGTAAGACTAAGAAAATGACCCCAGTGGAACATAATATTATGTAAAATGGATGCCAAATTTGAAACCAGTGTCATAAAATGCCTTACAAATTGACAGAGGCCAAACAAGTTATCTACAACCATTTTCACAACCCGACACCATATAAGGTCAAGGTCAGGTCATATTAGGTCAAAACATGAAATATAAAAATGTAGTGTTCTAGACTGGTTTTGTCTTATAAATACAGCGTTGATATTTTTTGACTCTATCTGGTAATTATAAGCAAATAAACATAACTTAAAAAATGGCGTCACGACTTACTATACTTAGTGAGCCATAAGTCGGTCCCAAATAAAGACATCGCTTTTGAATTGGTTCAGGCATCGTCCATACTTGGTTCGCTTATATGTATTAAATTTTTTAATATCTTCAAAAAAATTGGTTTTGTGAGAAAAAATTACCGAAGAAATACGTTTTTGGGGGATGTTTAGGGGTTGAAAACANGACACAACTTCCACCGATAATACCGCCGTCCGCCCTCTGATGGGCGGAACTTGAACTATACGCCACCAGAGAGGCACGGGTTGACGGGTTGTGGTTTGTGTGCACCAGCGCCACCTATATATAATCTCAATGACGCTCAATGCGCACGCCAGCGACACCTATAGCACGGAGAAGGGGTTTAGCAGTAAACGTAAAAATATAGCCGTTCATACCGAATTGAAAAGTCTTTAAGTCACAAACCACGATCCCTTGACGAGTGAGTACCTCAGTAATACGACGAATAAAAAACGTAAAAATGCAGTCTGTATGCCTAGATCGTCCAGCGGAGCGGATGGGTTGCACTAGTTACTCCTGTGCGGAGTAGTTGACACTACAGGCGGCCAGTCAGTAAGCCGCAGCGCCTCGAAATCGCCTGGCACGGCTCGACTCGGGCCGGCCGCAGCGCTTACCATCTAATCAGCCTGACAGCAGGCATCAACTGCCGTGATTAGTCTGTCTCTCTAGAGAGGAGCTCCACCTCCACTGTAACCTGGCTGGCAGCAATGGTGTTAGGCGTGTCACGGTTTTAAAATATGTAGGACTAGGAACTAGGGGCACGTATGCTTTACCATGAAACCAGGGGCGCAGGAGGGTGGGACCAGGGACGCAGGAGACCTTCGACAAGGAGGGTGGGCACGGCATCCTAAGCCCCCCTTCGGCAAAAGGCCCTCGACCACAATTGCGCGAAAAAATATCCCGGATTCAGGCTACTTTATTTTGCAGGGCCCCTAAAAAGTCGCAAAAAGGAAAGTCGCCGACAATTTTTTAGTGTGAAAGTCTGCCCAATGGAAGGCGCGTGTCCCTTCTGCCCCCTCCCCTGGTTGCGTCCCTGCATGTAAGTGATGGCTGAAAATTATTGAGGAAATGTGACCATGTCCCTACTAGTGTCCCCGGTGGTGGCGACGCCTTTGCCTGGCCGCCTTATACAATATACATCCTGAATAGCATACATATTTAGGTCTCCCGCCACCGGAGCCTCCATTACCTTAGTCCGAGTCTCCTGAATCTCGTATTTCTTGCATCGCCTATCTCCTGAGCGGCCTAGCCCTGGGATAGCACGGCACTAGAGTGTCTCACATTCTAACAATTACTCCGATTTGTTTAAGTAGCAAAAGTGGATCGGTATGATGTAGTTAGTGATACAGTATACTGACGGCCTGCTGATACAGTATTGGTGTCCGAGGCTTCAACATGGTTTTCTGAGGTACCCCGTACCCCGTGTCCAAGCCACAGTCCAAAACATAGCAACTGGCAACGTGCAAAGAAGGCACGATTATAAAAAATGTGACTGTTATTCCAGTAGTACTCACACAGAGAAGTGGTATATGAAACACTTCCAGCCGGTGGGCCGTTCTAGGAAGTTGTAGACTCGCCCCTGACACGTCGTCTTGGAATGCTTCCGTTCCTTAACACAGTTATACAGGTGCGAGTCGCATAGACGCGTAGTGCCGGTTTTGTCTGAAATCGAAACAGTATCGAGTCAGGCATTAGATAAAGTACGTAGTATCAGGCAGTAGTCAGACATCATGTTCGGCTGGTTTCTTTCTTTCGCATTCTTCGGGCATTGCAGCGGCCATGTTTGGTAATACATATATGAGTTGTTGAGTTATAGGCCATCCGTTTAAGTTAAGGTGTGAGAGTCATGCGCTGCCTACGGAGCAATCACATAAGGCGGGGTAAGTGGTGCCGCCGCGTGGTGCCGCTCACATCTACCGAAACTTTCCACTCTCGACCCAAGTCCTGCAAACGAAGATGGACGCACCAAGTTACCGAGGCTCAGAAGTAGTTAGTTCTTGAACTGGCAACGGTAAGTAGCAATGGGCAGAGGGCAAAGGCTAGCATGCGAATCGGGTTCAAACGCTCACTGCCACAGATTATATGTGCAGATCGGAGGGGCCCTTTCATAGACCGAAAAGGCCCCTGGGTGGGTGAGAAAGACCTCCGAACATACAAAATTGACCACATTGGCAAATCCTGGCTACGTGCCTAGTTAATGGGCCTCATTAAAGTCTGAGGGTCCTGGTCTTATCCAGCATCAAAAGTTGAAGAAAAAAAGAGTCTTACAAAATAAAGTGGCCGAAATCCATAGAGTTTTTCATATCAATTTATTGTTTAGGGGCCTTTCAACGCTTGGGAAGGGCCCTCTGGAGGCGCCCCCCACCCCCTGGACGAAATCCTGACTACGAACCTGCTGCTTACATTAAAAAATAGATGAAATTTGGTGATGGAAGTATTTACTTGCATGCTATCCTTACGGATTCATTTGATAAGAAGAAGAAAAAACATCAGAAGTGTTGATCTTCCAAGCGAGGTTCATATGAGAAGACATCATTAGTTTGCATACGGCACATAATTACTCCGGCATATATTGGAGTGACGTATGGACCCTGACGAAACGCTAGGGAAATTACGTGCACGATCATTATTTCCTGAAAACCGGTTGATTGCACCAGCACGACACGCGTAAGTGTTAGTGATGTCATTTTCCCCAAATGTCCTGACCAAAGCCAATCCAATTACCGAAACAGGAGGCAATTTTGGTTGACCAAATTTTTGACCGATTTTGGTTGAGGCCAAAAATGTCCAAGATTTTACCGATTTTCAAATAGTATACTTATTTATACACACTAACAAAAGTAGCTTTGTTCTACATCATAATTCATAAAACGCACATGTAACAGTTTCCAAAAAGACATTATAATTGTGAAAAAGGAACTAAATACCATTTGGAAAGCAAAATAGTGGAATACCGCATGCAAGACCGAAGACAATTACATTGACTAAATGAAATTCGATTGAATTTTGAGTTAATTGTGTCATCTAAGTTTCTGGATAGAAATAAGAATGCATAAACAAATGTGACAAAAAAGTGAATTGTTTAAGATTAAGCTGAACGAAAAGTGTCCAAAAATGTATAAGCCTATAAAATGTATAAACTGATTACCAAATCGGTCACATAACTTTTTCGGTAAATGTGCTGTAAACTTGAGATCAGTGAAGACCCCCCCCCCCCCAAAAGCAAGAAGGAAACTGCGGTGAGTTCCAAAAAAAATTAGCGATTTGACGATCCCTACCCCAGCCAACAACTAAACTTGGGTACTGATCGGGCACAATGGTTTAATCGCCATACTGTCCCGGATCAATGCCCAAGTTTAATTGTTGGCTGGGCTATGGACCGGTTGTTTACAATATTGCCTGGGCGGAGGGGTCCTGGGGTGAAAGCCCCCCCCCCCCGCCCGTAGGGCCGCAAGCAGCGAATGAATGCGAGCTGAACGTTCTAAACTTGGGTCCCTGCGACCGTAATTACTGTAAATGTTAGATCAGGTTCGATTTTGTTTTTACAACATTGTTCCTTGCCGTACCCTGGTCCATGGGGATCGTCAAATTGCTGGTTTGGGTATTGCACAATAGTTTCCTGCTTGCTTTTCAGGGTTTTCACTGATCGCAAATTTAAATTGCAATATACGCGCACGACACAGAAAAGACGCACTTCTACACATGTGACTTTTCTTTCAGCTATCATGTGTGCTGCCGTAGGCTCGTATTGTTCTACTGCGCAGGAGAAGAAAAAACACGTCTCTGAGACGAATCTAACTCCGTGGCAAAATGTTGAAATGAAAGTGGCGGGTGACGGAAATGAAGTTATGATAAATTTGTATTGGAACAAAACGAATGAAAAAATAGAAAGAAAAAGATGAAGACATAGTGAAAAACTCAAGGCCAGAGAGCGTATGAAATCAGCGGGCTTCGTCAGAACTGGCTGGTAAAAGCATTCCTCGACATACGGTCCAGCATTATTATCCGCCGGCCTTAAAGGGACACTGCCACCTTAACATTAGATTTGAGTTGAGATAGCCATTTTGGCTGCTTGACATTGCAATTATGTATGGTAAAGTTAAAACAACCACAAACGTAGGTCGAATTCACAGAGGGAAATGAGTTCGATTTTGACATCTGCGTAACATTCCCATAGTCCCCAATGTATTTGAATTGGGACCCTGATTCGATGCTTCGTTTCTCTTTTACTAAATGTTGATTACAGTTCGAATTGTTTTTACATTTGGCCAATACATTAGCCCATACACTAGTCATACTTATAGCTGCGTTGAAGGTTTTATTTTTTTTTCCAAAAAATTTCCTTCATGTGAGTCATCAGCCCAAATATTAAAACGTTTTTTCATGAAATTGAGCAATGTTTGTGAGAAACAAAATTGTCATAATTCGTGTCAGCAGCCAATTACTTCATTTTGCACCACAAACGGCGTACATTTGAGAACTTTTTGGAAGGTGGCAGTGTCCCTTTAACACAGAATGTCACTACCGTTTTACCCTCTATCGTACTGGGGGAGATCATGAAGTGATCAAGTTGTGATTGTGAACAGCCACCTGCAGCACCTTAGATCACTTTCGGCGGAACTTGCAGCCCTTATGACGGCCCCCGGCGTCATAAACCGGCCGGCCTTTACGACAAAGATTGAAGGGAGTGGAGGGCTGAGTGCTACACTAACCCACTCCGTCGTGGTCGATGAGAACAGTCTTCTTCAATGGGCTTAAATATAACACGTAAGGTGGACACTTTATGGTGTTTGTCACCGGCGCACCAATAAGCCCCAGCATTATCATAACACAAGAAGAAGCCAAGTATATATGTAATATGTATCACATCTGAAAGGTGTACCATCAAGCAAATCATATTCGGCAGTTTAATTTCAGTCAGAGTTCCGGAGAAATTGGCACTTCACGTCCCAGCCCGCTTCCCGAGCTCTAAAAGTGGACGAACTTTGGAGAATGATGCGAGCGTAACAGCATTCCAATTAAACTTCAGATCCAGCGAGCCTGTCTGAGCGACGAATTAGTACTCTGGACATAAGCCGCTAACTAATGACCAACAGAGCCGGCCAAGACGTGACGGGAGTACGCCCGTTCAGTGGCCGACAGGACCCCAGGCCGCTGCCGCCGATAGATTGGAGTTGCCAGGGCCAGTATATAGGCCACCAACACTTCATAGCATACGCCACCATAAAAGCTGAAGTCCCTATTGAAGACGTCACTCACAAGCAAAATCTGACCCCCGCAGGTTAATGTATTTCTGGCCGCCCGCAGAAAATAGGGTTAAATTGCTGAAAAACGGTTAGGTTTTTGGAAAAAAATTGTTTTTGTATTTATATTTTTTTAATAACAGCCTTTTTTATATATTGGCTACATATAAATTCAAAACCAATACAAGGGTGAAACATTCCTTTTAAACGTTCTATGTTTACATAAAAAAGCAACCAGATTTGTGCTTGATTCCAGTGGAATCAAATCTGATTCCGGAATCGATTCCGTTTGTGCTGGAATCGGAATTGGATTCGATTCCATTAGCATCTGGGTGGAATCGGAATCAGGTGTAAGCAATTAATCTTATAAAATGATGGAATTGGAATCGGAACCAATTTGGGATTTAAAGTGATTCCGTATCATTTTCGTAAAAATTACTCTGACCATGAACTTAAGCCACTGAACTCTATAGAGATGGAAGGCGCATTGGCCGGAATACTTGTCTAATGACGGCGGCCATATTGGTGGATCACAAGAGAGTCGGCGGCTGTGTTAAAGGATAGGGGGCGGCACCCAGGCTGACATTTTACAATTGATAATTGAGCGAACTATCTGTCGTAGAGCCAAATGATACCACACATGTTCCAAATTGATGCAGAATGAATTCTAGGACTTTTCATTTTTTTCACGAAAAAAAATATTTCGCTAGATTAGCTCTTAATTCAATTTAGACATTGTGGTGGTAAGCCATTTTTGCGCTACCACCAGGTAGTTCGCTCAATATATTGTTAAGAATGGTCAGCCTGGGTGCCCGCCCGCCTATCCTTTAACACAGGCCGCCGACTGCTCTTGTGAGTACCAATACGCCCACCGTCATTAGACAACTCGGCCAATGGGGTCGCAGCGGCATAGCTACCCTGTGACTTAAGCTTACCTTTTTTCCTTTGTTTAGTAGCTGAAGCATAACCAGACGATGATGTTTTATCTATTGAGGATAAAACATGATAAGAAGTTACACTTATTTAGGTAGATACATCCAACGATAGCTTTTTGCAATGTTATGCTTTTTGTACCATCCATTCAAAAATACTATAGGTATATTTATACTTTGTTCAAGTTAATTTACAGTTCCACTCTTAGGGTTTGCGTACGCCGACATCAGTGGCGGATCTACGGCTGGGAAAAATGGGTAATTGCTCCCCCCCAAACCGTCCGAAATCGGCAAAAAATGACAAATTGTATTATATAAAAGGAAATCCAAACAACTTTTACTAAGGAAAGTTTGCATTAAATCAGAGCTACCAATGCATAAGCAAGTGAAATCTGATAAGTGTTCAGAATTGTGTGAGACTTTTTGAATTGCTGCCTCCCCTTCCAAACTCCCGTTCTGGATCCGCCACTGGCCGACATAATGTAGTAGCATTTTTAAACATCGATTGTCTCTTACCATGCCCTGACATTGCTACAGGCCAGCCGAGTGGACCTGCGGACAACAGGGGACAGGCTGTGCGCCATGTCTTACCGATGACGGGCACCTGGACGGCGGCGGGCGGTCCGTTCTGGGCCGTGTCGGTCGTCTGCAGAGAGTCGCTGAGCTCGAACTCGACCCGTGTCGGCGGTGACGGACACCGGCCGCCCCAGGTCGGCGGCTGGCTCTCACTCGGCATACCACTGCAGTCTCCGCCGCATCTGCAACACCACACACACGAAGTAGAGGACACCGGCCGCCCAGGTCGGCGGCTGGCTCTTCATCGCATACCACTCGAGTCTCCGCCAGCCAATCTGCAACACACACACACACACACTGAAGTTGAGGACACCGGACGCCGCAGGTCGGCGAGTGGCTCTCACTCGGCATACCACTGCAGTCTCGCGCAATCGAACACACACACACACACGAAGTGAGGACAACCGGCCGCCCCAGGTCGGCGGCTGGCTCTCACTCGGCAAACCACTGCAGTCTCCGCCGCAATCTGCAACACACACACACACACGAAGTGAGGACACCGGCCGCTCCAGGTCGGCGGCTGGCTCCCACTCGGCATACCACTGCAGTCTTCGCCGCAATCTGCAACACACACACACACACACACACACACACACACGAAGTGAGACACCGGCCGCCCCAGGTCGGCGGCTGGCTCTCACTCGGCATACCACTGCAGTCTCCGCCGCGATCTTCAACACACACACACACACGAAGTGAGGACACCAGCCGCCCCAGGTCGGTGGCTGCTTCTCGCGGCAATACCACTCGCAGTCTCCGCCGCAATCTGCAACACACACCACACGAGTGAGGACCGGGCCGCCCAGCGTCGGTGCTGGCTCTCACTCGGGATACCACGCAGTCTCCGCCGCAGATCTGCAACACACACACACCACACACACACACACACACACACACACACACACACACACACCACACGAGTGAGGACACCGGGCGCCAAGGTCGGGTGGCTGGCTCTCACTCGGATACACTGCCAGTCTCCGCGCGATCTGCAACACACACACCCACACACAGAAGTGAGGACACGGCGCCCCAGGTCGGCGGCTGCTTCACTCGGCATACACTGCAGGTCTCCGCGCGATCTGCAACAACACAACACACCACACCACACACACAACAACACACACACACACGAAGTGAGGACACCGGCCGCCCCAGGTCGGCGGCTGGCTCTCACTCGGCATACCACTGCAGTCTCCCCGCGATCTGCAACACACACACACACACACACACGAAGTGAGGTCATATAAGGTCAACCGGAAATAACCTTAGAGGGCTGGTTACTCCGCGGTTGGTATTTTAGAACTTGCGAACAATGTTCAAAATGGTGCTGAAAAGAAGCCACGAAAGGCAAGAAATAAGTAAATTAGGGTGTACAAAATAGCTCTAAATAGCTTTTGTCATCGAACCACTATCTGAATTGTTTTAAGTGTCTGTATTCCACACAAAAAACTTTCATGCGATCCAATCGTTATTCCTAGGTTTCCTAACAAAGGATAGGAACAACGGTTAGATCATAACATCAGCATCATAACAAAGAAGATCTCCTTGATGTATAGTGAATGACTGAATAAAGGAAGGACCTTAAAAGCAATAAACACACAGAGACCAGAGTCGAGAGAGTGACGCAGGGGATGTCATCACGGGATTGCCTATTGGTCGGCTGCCGAGCGGCTCAACACTGGCGATGACGTCACTGGGTACATGACTCTGCCGGTTTATACATCCTTGGCTCTGCCCATATGCCGCAACGGTTGAGCGGAGCGGCGCCTTTTGACCGTGGATTCCAGCGTGCAGGAGGATGGCATCATGGGATTCTCCATATTTTTCGGCTGCCGAGCAGCTGCCGAGGGGTCTCTGGTCTCTCCAGGGCTCCTCCAAGTCTACTCAGATACTTTTTCAACCTGACAAGGAACTTCGCTGAGCGCTGGCTGCTTTGTCGCCCTGCTGACATATTCTGGGCTTCCTCCGACTTGCCCAGGGGCCCCTTCGACTTGCTTGCCCAGGGGCCCTCCGACCTAGCCCTCTGTGCTGGCTAGGGCTCATTTGGCCTGTTCAGGGTCCTTCTGCTCCACCAAGGGCCCATTTGGTCCGGCCAGGGGCCCCTCTGACCTGCACAGTGCATAGTGGCCTATTTAACTTCCCAGCTAGGATCCTCTGGTCTGTCCAGGGGCCCTCCAGCCTGCTCGGGGGCCCTTTCGACTTTGTAAGGGACTGCGCTGACTGCTTTATCGCCCTACCGATATGCTCAGGACTCCCTCCGATCTGGCCAGGGATCCCTCCGACCTGCCCAGGGGCCCCTCTGTACTAGCTAGGGCCACCCATTCGGCATGCTAAGGGCCCTTCTGAGTTCTGACTCGCCCAGGGGCCCTTTTGGTCTAGCCAGGGCCCATCTGACCTGCAGAGGGTCTTTCTTTCGAACGTCCATGTGGCTCTTTGGTCTTCCAGGGTGATTTCCATGAGGTCTTCCTCTGGTCTTTCGATGGCTTCCTGATGGCATAAGAGCCTCTAAAGACGGAAGTGCTCTAAACTCTTTAAAGACCACGCATCGCGTGGTCTTCATACTCTTAGAGAGTCGATGACACCGCGCTTCGCGCAGTCTCGTCAGCACCTGGCCTCCGGGGGGGGGGGCGCTGCCCCCGCCTCCCTCATTGGCTTTACGTGCCTCGTGTTTAAGAAATAGTAGCCGTTTTCACGATGGATCATTTTGCGCGAAATGTTTTAAAACATCTTAAGATGTTTTGAAACGTTTTAGTATGAAAGTTTTAGTATACTTATTCTTTCCATAACTACGCAACTATTGCAAGCGATTTTGTCTTGAAATGTCTCTCAGATTTTTGTAATATGTTGGTAAGAATATAGTATGTTACAAAATTGCGGTTTGGTGTGTTAAACTATTAGCAAGAAATTTGATTAGGTTAGCTGTGATGCCAGATATTCACTACTGATACTTTTCAGAATCTTGAAACAATATTCGGTCTCGGGGACCGGCTATTGGTTGCTCAACAATAAGGTGGCCGAAAATCCCCTGACTCAATTAATGGGATCGACTTCTGCGGTATTTTCAGCGAATCGTTTCTAGCGCATTATTGCACCCATGCGAAGGCAGATGTGATCCATGAACGCTGCCAGATTGTAGTAACTAATATGCGATTATGCTAACTGAAACAAAGGACTCTAGGAGCATTATGTTTCTCCTTGTTGTTAGAAGAATGGTAAGAGACGAACAATTTTGTATTCATAATTCTTGTAAAGAGCTCATTTCACGTTTCCATAACTCTTGAATAATGATAATATCGCCTAAATCAGTAACTTATTTGTCTTGGAATATATCGTATACTAAAAATTCCATACTAAAACATTTCAAAACAACTTAAGATGTTTTAAAATATTTCGCACAAAATAATGCATCGTGAAAGCGGCTATTAACTGCAAAGGCATTGTAATTATAAAATTCACTTATGGACCACGAAAGGCATGCTGAGTTTGCAACATTCAAAAGAAAATTATAGTCCGCAAAGAAGTGACTCAAACAAGTGTGGAGGCGACTCCAATTTTACAAATGATTGTCAATCATTGAAGATGCTAATATTTTTTTTTTTCATCCAATGGGGGAGTCTCGGGAAACAGACTTTGCAGGAAGAATCGGACTTGCTAATCTACCGATACACACCACAAACTCTATATTGGCCGGCGAGGTGGCACTCTGCAATAATAGCGCGTCAGGCGGCTCCCGGCGGCAGGTGAGACGGGACCAAGTACCCAGTCAGACGACTGACGTCACGCTTATGTTGAGCGACTGGGGCGCCAAAATCACCGGATGTTTCTACTTACCTTATACGGCCTTGGAGTAACGATTATTTGCCGGGCAGAATTGGTTAAACTAATCAGAATTCTGAACTAAACCACTCCTACTCCGACGTTCCAGTGGGTACCATTGGTATCTGATCAGCCGCTCTTCTTCAAGTGGGTCAAAGGCACTTGAAGCAATCTCTGGGAGTCTCCAGGGTAGGGAAGTAGTTAAACGACACTGGATTTCCGTAGAAGCACTTAACCTATCCCACCAAAATATTGTGATATTTTGCCAAACCGATAGTTTGCACGTATGTACCACCTATACCTACACACACGTTGATTAGATTATATTGATTGCATATGCATTATGCATTGATGCGTTATCTTCGGGAAATGTGCAGATTCGGACAGACAATGCTAACAGAAAATGTGCTGATAACGACCACCTTGTTTATACTACCATGCTGTAACGACTAACGAGATGGGAAGTCGCGCTGATTCCGCAGTGTATTCTCTGCATTTTATGTATCAAATGTCTGCGCTCTACTCTACTACTCACACTCCGTCTTACACCAAAACTATGTAGAGGCCATTTCTTACACCGCAAGTATAACCCTTCCATATATCAGCGGATTTAAATTCTGGGGTGGGTTTTCAAAAGCGATGTTTCGGAATTAGTTAACGCGAGCTTTGGTCATGGGTCATGGGCTGAAGATGACCGGTGTCATGGCGGCCGTCATTGGCCGGAATTATCGTCCGTGAGGTAGGGATGAGGGCAGACGATCAGTAGGATGCACAATGCCCATTGCACAGGGACTAGTCGCAAAGACCGCCTTGACAGCCATGCATCATCTCTCTTGGTACAGTCGCCTCCGATCGATTACAACTGCAAATGGTTTTGTCCAATGATTTATGTGTAAGGTATAAACAACGAAATGCTCCATTGCGTACATTAAAATGAAGTATCGACATTCGACATAATCTTTGAGAGAGCCAGTGTTTGTTGCACACCTATATGTGCAACAAACCCTACAGAGCGTCAGCCGTCGTGGTCTTTTTACATCCGTTACTCATTGCCTTTTTCTTGAAAGTGCAAACAAGTATTGGTCTGCATGTCCCTTTCATCAAGTATCTTACAAATATTATCGTACAAATATTGCACTGTCAATAAATATAATTGTGCGAAGCAGTAAAATACCATCCAAGTTTGGCTGTGTTAAGTGCTCGCTAAGTGCCCTGAGCCCTTACATCCGGCCGCGCAATCTCTTTCCAATGGCATAACTTTAAAACCTTAAAGTGCCGTGCAGCCTTGGATCGGTCCTCCACACACCGACCCTAGCTCATAGCCACTGCCACAGACATCCCAGACATCTCAGGCAGACATAGCCACAGACATCCCAGTCAACACTACCACTGCCACAGACATCCCAGGTAACAGGAAACGGCAGGTCTCAATTAGGGCACATGCTCTGGACTTCCAGATCAATGATCATCCTCTCCTGATGAGAATGAAAATGGAGTTTGACTGGCGCGCTCCGTTTGGCAACTGAGCTACGAGTACTGAGGAGTTACCAGCTGTTAATAGTACACAACAAAGTCAGCGCCAAAGCGCTAGTGGCCAGCTTCTCTTCTTTTTCGCAGCACGAGTTAGCGAGCGGTCTGCATCCTATCCATGCATTCATTTTAGAGTGATGAAATAGTTAACTCTGCGGAGTCTCATAGTCTCAATAAACTATTCATCCACTTCCAACACCCACGCTCAGTGAAAAACACCGGCCAAAAACGAACAATGTAAACCTAACTTCGCTATGGGCTGCATCACCTTCAAATCTCTCAGCAACGTGTCACAATTTAGTGTTCAGAAGCCCTGGAAGACAGAGCACGCCGGCTTTAGGCCAGCAATCTATCTGGTTGAGACAGGGTTTTCGCCGCTAGGATCCACCCGGTACTTTCAACGCCGGACAATCCATCTCGGGATCGATGAGACGAGCTCCGAAATTAGTTTTTGTTTTCATCTGGGTTGGTGGTTGAGCCGTTCGATCCGTCCGTCTCGCGTCAGGTGGTCTACTGCTGCCCGCACTGATTATCTACCTCAAGTGTCTGCGGTGCGCCCTGTATATCTCACCTCAGTTGCGTCTGCCTGGGCCGCCTGTTGTATCTCACCTCAGCTGGTCTGCTGTGGCCGCCTGTTTATCTCACCTCAGATGGTACGCGTCGTCCGCCTGTTATCCTCACCTCAGTGGTCTGCTGTTGCCGCCTGTTGATATTCACCACCTCGTGGTCTGCTGTGCCGCCTGTTTATCTCACCTCACGTGGTATACTGCTGTGCCGGACCTTATTCAGGCCTCAGCTCCGATGGCAGGAAGCCCGGCCCCTCGATCGCCTCAGTGAGTCTGCCCTGTGCCGCCTGTTATCTCACCTCAGTGGTCTGCTGTGCGCCTGTTATCTCACCTCAGTCCGTCTGCTGTGCCGCCTATTTAGCTCAACTCTCAGCGCCGCTGGAGTAAAGCCCGCCCTCGCGTCAGTGGCGCTATGTAGCCCGCACTGTTTATTCACTCATCATGTCGCTGTGCCGCCTGTTATCATGCACTCAGTTGTCTCTTGTAGCCGCCTCGTTATCTCACCTCAGCGGCCGCTGGAGAACCGCCCTCGTCGCTCATGGTCTGCTGTGCCCGCCTGTTATCTCACTCTCAGTGGTCTGCTGTGCGCCTTTTATCTCACCTCAGCGGCCTGCTGGAGAAGCCCGCCTCGTCGCTCAGTGGTTGCTGTGCCGACCTGTTATCTCACTCTCAGCGCCGCTGGAGAAGGTCCCGGGGCCCGTCGCGGTCAGTTGGTTGCTGTGCCGCCTACCTGTGCTAGTCTCTACTCGTCGCGCCGCTGGAGAAGCCGGCCCTCGCGTCAGTAGGTCTGCTTGTGCCGCCTGTTATCTCACCTCAGTGCGTTCTGCTGTGCCGCCTGTCTATCTCACCTCAGCGCCGCTGGAAAGCCCGCCCTCGCCTTTCAAAAAAAAGTGGTGTCTGTGCTGCCGAACCCTGTTATCTCACCTTCAGTGGTCTGCTGTTGCCGCCCTTTATGCTCACGCTCAGCGGTCCGCTGGGTAGAAGCCCGGCCCCTCGTCGCTCAGTGGTCTGCTGTGCCGCCTGTTATCTCACCTCAGCGCCGTTGGAGAAGCCCGGTCCTCGCCAACAGGCACATGTTCTGCCGGGATGCTGTTGTTGAAAGCGGCACACTGAACGCACATGGAGGGCGATGCATCCCAGCTTTGATACATTGCAATGTCTGCATTAGAGTTGGCAAAAGGTGCAATTTGTAGCAGCCGTACCCGACCCGGCCAGATAAGCTGAAGATATGAACCGGTCAGACCCGGTGCAATGAGATTTAGGACCCGTTAAACTCATTTAGCAAATAAATGCCTGTAGACATATATAAAAATCTGCATTCTACAGCATAGTAAATGGCGTATATTGAAATGCTGTACGATTCACATGGGTGTGGCAGAAAACGTTATTGTAATAAGTCATGAGTGATGGTCAACAAGCTTTGTTTTCTCTTTATCTGACTGCAGTAAAAATTAATTAGAGTGAAAGTAATGCAAATTGTTTAAAGTAAATAATCACCCTTTCCACAAAAATGGAGTTATGACTTGAAATCGATAGACGACACAAAAAATATATTGTAATTCATCACATTTTGCATAAAAATATTACCACATAAATATATTTCAAGATAAAGTTGATAAACGTTCCACACTTTCGATGACCGGTTATTGCAAGCTGCTTGCAAGTACTTTAGATCTCATCAATCTGTGGGCTTTCCCCGTTTTTTTTTTTTACGCAATGGAGTGGAAAATATATTTTGAATCCCGCTTGTTTCGATAATATGAGCGGCAATCATATGCATTTGACTGACATTAAATACACAAGAAAACCAAATTAACAGTTTAACTTGGGCCCCTATGGTGGCCTAGTTGTACTGGTTTTGAAATTGTTTCATAAATTGTCAGCATTGTCAGCTTTGTATAAATTTGTATCTGGCTGTATACACGGCACTATGGTCTATATTATCATTGAAAAAAAAAATCCCCTAAAAAAAATCGTCAAGCAATTCAACATTGGCAATTTATTCGGAAAATCAACTTGGCAACCAACGACGGCCTTTTTAGTGTCAGCGATTTGTTTTAGGGACATTGTCCAGGGTCGCACGAATTTGAAACACCGGCGCAAGATATGGCGCGCTTCAAATAGCGATGGGAGAACACTGCTCGTGAGTTTCGAAAGATGTGCATGTACCTACTTGCTTTTAGTTTGTAAAAACTTACAACATTGAAAAAGGGAATAATTTTGTTTAATTTCTCAATTTAAATTATATCATTGTTATATAGAGTTCTACATGGGGCGGCTATCCCCATAGCTGGCCGAGCCCCATGGCTAATGGGGTGGGCCGGACTGGAAAATCTCTAGATCATGGCTGTGGCTTTGGCTGTGGCTGCATAGTCAAACTGTTTTTTGGTTTTTCATAAATTATATCAAAGCAATCATGGTTAAAAAGCCTTGGCATGTTGCCATAACAGAAGACTGGAAATAAGACATAATATTAATTTGAAGAAAAAAAATATCACGGCTGGCCAACGGCCAGCCATTGACATTAGGGAGTGGCTGTGGCTGGCTGTGGCTGTGATGCCATGCTGTGGGGCGCGCTAGGCAAGGAAACAAGTGCAGCCATGCTCTGAACTCTTATTGTTCTCATACCATAATGAAACCCCAAGAAATTGCATGCTTTGAAAAAAAAACGGTGATATTTTCCTATTAACCCGCCATTGGAACTTGGGGCTCAAAAAAAAACGCCCCCCCCTCAGGCGGATGTCAACTCCAATTAGCTCACAAACCAACAGCGCATCAAAACGCCAAACTTCACGCTACCTTATCTCAGCATCAATTTTGCGTCTCAATGCAAGTTTAAAAAAAAATACGACGATTTTTTTTTCTCAAGTTATTATCCGAATTATAGTGCAGTCAACTTCCTTTTCTAAACCCCCACCAAACCCCAAAACATTGGGTCGGGCAAAAAATAATCAGCTAAGGCTCTTAACAGGCTGCAGAAGTTAGACTCATCGATTAAGCAAAATGCAATCACTAACCGTCAACCAAGTATAGACAAATTGCAAGGCGGTAGAAAATGCTATCTCGGAATTCTATGATGTTTTGGAATTATTGTACCCCACAAAAAGCATTTTTCATCGCCCACCACACAACCAACCTATTTGCTTGAGAAAAAAACATTATATAACGGAGAACCAATATGTACCATTTACCCAAATCGACATTTCCAAAGCCACTATCCTCTTATTTTTTGAATCACTTGATTGGCCTCCCAAGTATATTACTCATTAGCGTCAATTGTGCTAAGAGTACTGTTTTGAGCTTCAGTCTATCGACCAGATGACATAAAAAATAAATCGGGTATCACGTGTTGCGCCAGGACAAAACTGGATTATATAAAGCGGATGTATTTTATTTATATTTATATTATTAAATTTGACCTCTTATACCTGAACCTTGACCTTATTATGGGTCAGATCTTGAAAATGTCTTGCTATAATCGAGGTTAATTCGTGCTAAGAATAACCCATAAAACATGTTGTCGCATGATCTCTTGCAAATAGTGACCTGATTGACCTGACCTTGACCTTGACCGTTGCTTACAATTTCACTTTTGCTTACACGAGAGATGCACTATACATTTTGGAGCACTTTGTGCGATTTTCGTCTCAATATACGGCTTTGGATGAGAAGTATGGCTCAAAAACTAAAATAACTACCATTTGACTTTTGACCTGACTGTGACCTGACATATGACCTTAATTATAAATTTAGAGTACGCTTAAGAGTGATCTCGTTGAAAGCTTTCGATTGCCGTCTTGCGCGTCTCGCTGCGATTATTGGTTCGGGAGATAACGAGGGGACGTTTTTCGCCCCCCCCCCCACAGCCAATGGCGTTCGGCTGAGACCCCAGCCAATGCCGGGTTAAAGGATTAGCTGTACAATTGATAACATTGTAAATTGAGGGATCATTATAGCTTGTTGCGTGAATGAAACTAACATCAACCAATTGTTGGACCCAGTTCGAACCGGTTATGATTTATTTGACAGAACCCGGTCTAGGCCCAACCGGGTCCAGACCGAGTAAATTAATCTGGTCCTCGGGTCCACCTTTTGACCACCTCTATTCTGCATTGACAAACCATATAGATAGACACATAAGTACTGCAATATATCGATGCAAAACTTGACAAAACAATACACCATGAAATATAAAAGTCATCGATGCCTTAGATCCGTGTAAATGGCAGTTAAAGCGGAAAGACGACATTTAAGACTTGTCGCAGATAACAGGAGTCTCCTGTTATCTGTGGACTTGTGGTTCTGCAAACTTCTCGCATCAGACTATAGAGAACCCGTGTTTCGTACCCTGGCAACCCCCACACGGTTGCACTATTCAATTAACTGACATAATTGGACTTGAAAATTGAATGTCCGCTTTGCGCCGTCTTTCATGAATATCTGGCCTCAACCTGTCATGAGTGAACGCAGACTCCTGCTGCATTTCACCCACTCGCAGTCAGGCGGAAAAACATGCCACACCAGCCCGGTTTCGTGTTGACCTTCGTTTGAAACCTTTGTCTTCCTCTTCGTCTTCCTCCGTTTGAAACGGGAGTGTGATCGGACCAAATGCCAACAAACTCTGTTGGGAATTGGGATCAAGGCCGTATCAGAGGTTGGGATTTGTTTTCCATGCTTGAAGTATATGGGAAGGAAGATGTGAGTTACGGAAATACCAATGTTGGTAGGCCGTAGGTTAAACGCCGAATGTCGACGGTCGTCGCCTGACGTCGAGCAGCAGTTACCCAGAGGCCGCCGCTGCCACCCGGAGGCCGCCTCTGCCGCCCAGAGGCCGCCGCTGCCACCCAGAGGCCGCCGCTGCCGCCCAGAGGCCGCCGCTGCCGCCCAGAGGCCGCCGCCTGCGCCAGAGGCACGCCGCTACCGCCCCAGAGCCTGCCACGCCGCCCAGAGGCCCCCGCTGCCGCCCAGAGGCCGCCGCTGCCACCCAGAGGCCGCCGCTGCCGCCCAGAGGCCGCCGCTGCCGCCGCTACTGATTATCAGGACACCTCTGTCTCGCCGCCGCCTATCCCATTTGACGAGAAGCAGCAGATCACGAGCGAGTTCAGCTGTATTGCTCTCTGAGCCGATGCATCGAACTGACGTGGTCAAGCTGGCCGTTTATGGAAGCCAAACAACATTTCGCGCAAAATATGTCATCGTGAAAACGGCTAATACCTACATCATAAGCAGGCCACCAAAGTTCAACCACTAAAAAATATTCATCCAAAAAAGAAAAAAAAATATATGAAGAAACATTACACCCGATTGCTCCCAACCTAGTATAACAGCAAAACAAACACTTAAACCGCACAATCGTATAACAACAGTAACTCATCCGCAAAATCATCCGCTAAGTGAAGAATTCCAATGCAGAATATAAGCTACACAAAATTGCAATGACGGATCCAGGTGGGGGTGGGTATTTGGGGCAAACGGCCCCCAAATAAATACGGAGGCAATTAGTACAAAGAAAGATGTCTTCCAAGTTCCATGGTGGTGGAGCTACTGTTGGGAAAGAAAAAAACATTGCTTGACAATTTCAATCCTGCTCAACAAGTTTTCGCTAAAGCCCGACGCTCAAAAGTTTTTGCTGACGCACCCTCCCGACCGCTGAACAAACTTTTTATCCGACGCCCCCCCACATATCCCCCCACCACGCTCAACTAATTTCCGCTGACTGTGAGTGTATGCGGAGCGAAAGTTTTGCTCCCCTAACTTGAAACGTAGATCCGCCTTTGCCTACTCGGTTCCGTCTCACGGCGTTATGCAGGCGGCATCCGCCAAAGATCAAAGGTCTCAATCTCATCCTCTCCGGGCGGGCCCCAAAACTTGTTACCTGAAATCGACAGCACGTCCACATCCTGCCATGCCCGGTGAGCCCGGGCTGGGACCGCCGGCCTTCCTAGCACCGCATGGGTCAAATTCAACTCTGTTCTCTATGACATTTCCCAGGTCAAATTGGCAACCTATTTAGCCGCGAACGCAGCTTAACACGCGCCCTGGAGATGGGTCGAAATCGGCCTCCTAAGGTTTTTCGAGGATAGCAAAAAAATGTGGTGCGCAGCGCCACCGTTTTTTGCATACCTGTTTGCAAATAAATTACCAATATTATGTGCATATGTACATACCTTAAGTTTGTGTGTCTCGGATTTTGTATGTCTGTGATATAAGGTCGGGTTAATTTCGTGACCTCTCCATTATAAGTCAATGGGGAAATAATATAATGCTTCCTTGTCCGAGGATACGCATATTAGTCAAATTCATTCTTTTTCATATTATCATAGGCCTTTATTGATGATCCAGATGCAATTGTTGTTCAGTGACACCTAGAGGGTCAGCCGAGGTCATCTGAGGGTAACCCACACTTGTTTGTTAATAGCTCTCGACGGAATGGGAAGAAGTGAAACCAGTATCAATGTGTTTGACTCGTCGAGACATGCATAGGCGTAGGAACGCGGGGGGCCGCGGGGGCCATGGCCCCCTCACTTTTTGTCCAGTTTGGTGTGCTAAAATCAACAATTTTACTTTGTTATAAAAATTAAAAAGCGCAACAGATCCGTGAAGACGAAAGGAGCTCAAAACTGCATAGAAATCCTGTGTAGGGGGATCGAGTTGCCCTCAAGACGAGATTGAAGTTTCGCTGGCCCCCTCACTTTTTGTCACGTTCCTACGCTTCTGGAGACATGTCTTCCAATATTCAACATGACCTACTAGGGTCACCACATAACCTTGAACTGAGGTAAAATATATAAGTCGACCTTAAAGATACATTGCCAACTTAATAGGTACTTAAACGATAAAGCCATGCCATGCTGATGGCTTGGCATTGTAATTAAGTATGGCAGCAGTTGAAACAACCACAATGGTCTCATAAAATAGAAATTAGAGTTTGGTTTTGACATCTGCTACGAAAAAAACGTGTATTTGAATCGGGGTTAAAAGCCGATGGCGTCGTCTCTCTTTACCAAATGTTGATGATAGTCGACTTGTTTTAAGGTGATCCTTGGAGATATTTACGCAATATCTACTTGTTTCGGCTCGCACTGAAAAGCTGGAGTTCTTGCAGCAGTTGGCCGCTAGGGACCACTAGTGAGCCAGGTTGTTATGAATTCGCAAACAAAATGTTACTATTTATTTATTTGTTTATTTATTTATTTATTTATTTATTTATTTATTTATTTATTTATTTATTTATTCTATTATTATTTATTTATATATATTATTTATTTTTATTTATTATTTATTATTTATTTATGTATTTATTTATTTATTTATTTATTTATTTATTATATTTATTTATTATTTATTTATTTATTTATTTATTTATTTATTTATTTATTTATTTATTTATTTATTTATTTATTTATTTATCCATATATAAATAAGTATTTAGCGTAATAAGCTATAAATAAATGAATTGGTACCATTTGCTTGTGACGTAATAACACCCTGGCTCACTAGCGGTCCCTGGCGGCCAACTGCTGCGAAAATCCAGTTGATAGTGCTCGCACGTGTTGGCTGGCATGCTTTTCGTTTCTCGATCGCTGGGCGGATCATTGATGGTTGTGTGCCCTTAGTGGTTCTACAAGTCTTATAAAATTTGCAAGTGTTGCCAAGCATTCGATGTGAGGCATGTGGAGCTGCTAGTAAAATAACTTCGGTGTTAAAGTCAGTGTGAAAGTTATATGATAACGTGTGCCTTATGATTTGGTAGCGTGAAGCAGGTCTAAAAAAACTGAAAGCTGGTCGCCGACCGGAATATTTTCCCCAAAATTGGTCGCCGTACCATTTACCAATAGCCCTTAAAGAATTTAAATAATTAACAAGCTTTATCGCAAATTTTCGTTTAATCGCAGCTTTATCTTTATCGCAAGTTTTATCAAATTCGAAAAAACTCATCGGATTCGGCTTCTTGTACCCTACTGAACGGTTTAAAAACAAATATTGCCTTGTAAAAGTTTATTAGATATTCCCTCTGCATGGAATATGTCAAATTTCGTCATTTCAGGCAATATGGGGGCGGGGCTAACGCCCCTGCCGTCCCCTGGCATCCGCTAGTATGCTCCTAGCTTTCCCCTATCAAATTAATGGTGGTTTAAGCCCAACTTTCCAGCCTGAAACTTACAAAAAATAATTAGATAACTTAGAGCTTGAATTAAAAAAATGGCATTAGAGGGCACCTGCCATCTTAAGCTCCTCCTATCACCATACTTCAGGTAGATTATTATGTAGCAGAGAGATTAACAGTCTCTAATTTTAAACTGAGTAAGAGAATTCAAAATTTTCATAATCCCCACAATGCATTTTCAGATAAGTTATATAGCAGATGTACCATTACAGTCCCTTAATGAAACAAGAGTTAATAAGATTCAAATGTGCCCAAATTCCAACAATGTTTGCGTTCATAAATCATAACTCATGTGTAAGCGTTAATGATCTGCCAGCAATGCATAGTACATACCCTAATATAAACCAAAAACAACTAACAAATTAACTTGGTGCACAACTGCAGATCAACAGCAGAAGTTTTGCAGCATTCACCAGCAACAACAACACAAAACATGATACTATCATTGGGTAAATACTAACTATACCTATGTGACACTGTACGCAAACCCCTCTCCCCGTATTCTAGAAGGACACATGGCCGGGACCGCAACAGTGCTCTGTACACGGCCGTCATTTTCTGAAAATTATTGGTAGGGCTTCCAATTGTTATTTTATGATTTCAATGTCATTATTACCATGCAACACCATAGGTCAACTGTTAAAATGTGAAATTATGGTAGTACTCTGGCACCCTTAACCAGGCCTATAGAAAACGACACCCATCGCTCTGACAAAGTGGGACGTCATTAATCTGTGTGAAATATTGATCAGGAAAGGCATGAAGATAACAAATCCAAAATATTTTTGTTTTGCAGATTTGCGTTCCATCACACATTCTGAAATGGTTGCAGATTTTGCTGCTTCTGGCATGACTTGTACTACCATTCATTGATCACATTTTGATGGTGGAGGTCAGATAAAATAAGGATGATTAGAAGGTATTTTGTTACAAATTAAAAGGTAAAAATTACATTTGCTTACCACCCAAAAGCTGAACAAGTTAACATCATCGACCTCTTGTATTTCAATTAGTAATTACCTGACTGACTACTCCACCTACCTTGGCAACTATCCAGCTGCATAGCGTCCACACGGGCCAAATTGGCTCTCCGGGTATAATTCTTGATAGGTTTGAAGGTTCTCATCAAAGAACCAAATGCCATGCGACTTATAGAATGGTTTCTATAAATACTTTGCGTCCGTTCAGTGGCGCAGGAACTCATTTGAAGTTGGGGGGGGGGGGCAAAAGCATTTTGAAGTCAATTCTTTCCATGCAACGATCCATAGGCGTAATGTTAAAATTTGGAAAATGTTGGGCTGGCAGTTTGCCCCCCTATGCCCCCCCCCGGCTCCTACCCTATGGGTCCGTTCCCTCCCAATCACATTCTTTGAAACCGCCACCTGCAACGTTTTCTCTTCTTGTATTGTTCTGGTTTTATTCACCAGCATGCTTACGTTTTGAGCCACAAGGCATTGTAGCGAAAAACAAAGTTAAAAACGCCTATCTTAAATACAAACACACTGGCTGAAAAAACACAAAACCCCAATGCCATAGAACGCTTCGCACGAAACCAAAAACAAACGCCACACACAAGACGAATGCCGAGGAAACGGTTTCAAAACCCGCAGTTGCGCAGTTCTACGGATTTCCGCGCTTAAGTTTTCTTCTACGTAATATGACGTAATAAATAACTTTTTTGCAGTACAACATGCATAGGTACTAATCGAATGACGTCATTAAAAAACGTTCAAGTTTTCCTACGAAAGAATACTTTCTGCGTCGTGAATGTTCGGCTACGCGCAAGATATCTCGACAGATGAAAGCTTCCATTATATTCAAAACTAGTTGGTAATCCCTAGCCTGTCCCCGGCGGACAATGACCAGACACTGCTATGCTCAGCAAAACTAACTATGAACTGATCAGGGCGGTAATTCTTTACCATTCGATTTCGTAGCAAAAGAGTGTTTTTCTCAGTTTATCATTTTGGTTAATTTTAAGTCGACCAAATTTTTATATAAAAAGATTGTTTGTGACTTAGGTCTAATTTAGTTCCAATTAGAGTGCACCAATTCTGTATAAAAATCATAAACAACACTCTATTGGACTACGCTGGATCGAATGGTGAAGAAATGACCCAGATCAGTGTCATAGTTTCATAGCATCAGCAGTGTCTGGTTATTGTCCCCGGGGACAGGCTAGAGGCACCCGTGCACGCAGTGCCTTTCCACTAGTATTTGGTGCATGTTCTAACTACCAGGAGGGAGACCATTACCCTCCATTCCTCGCGACCATTCGTTCGGCGCCGTATCGCGCGATTTTTACAACCACTTTTGCCATTTGGTTTAACGTTGTGGTCGCCACAAAAATCGCCGACGAGCGCCTGGGAAGCTAACGTGGTAGAATCTTGGTGGTTGCGATGCTGGTAGGTTTCTTGACTTGCGTAGGCGAGGGACACAATACACAGGACAACCTTAATTTATGATGTAAAAAGTTTATTTTTATATGGACGTGAACTAAATTAAAACTATATGCAAACGAATGAAACTAAATATTAGAGGCCGTTTTGGTCGCTACTCCAGTCAGCAAAGTTGGATATCTGGTCGCCGACGCCATCGGCAGGACAGGGCTTTTTTTACCCCTGGCGTGAAGGTTTTCTCTATTACCCGAAACTCCTTGATATGACGTCATCAACACAAATACTAGCCATTTTCACGATGGATTATTTTGCGCGAAATGTTTTAAAACATTTTAAAATGTTTTGAAATATTTTATTAGTAACCGTTTTCACGATGGACTAATTGGCGAGAAATGTTCTAACCCGTAGGGCCTCTTAGGTTTAACCCGTGGGAAAACTACCCGTAGGGCGAGGGTTAAAGCATTTTTTCGCAAATTAATCCATTGTGAAAACGGCTACTATAACTTGTCTTAATTTGTCTTATGAAATTTAGCACTATTTGCGAAAAACAATTGCCAAAATCTTCTTTGACAGCAAATACTTCACATTTTGCACCACAAGCAGCGTACATTTGACAAATTTGGTTAACGTGGTTCTACAAGTCTTATAAAATTTGAGAAAAAATTCACATATTTGGCGAAGCCAAATATGTGTGTGGATGTGGAAATAAGTATGTGGAGCTGCCAGAAAAATAACTTCGTCCCTTTAAATAACCAAAATGAGGGGTAAGAAGCGACGATACGATACGAACACGATGGAATCTAAATTATTGTCGTATCTTTATTACGAGCGAGCGCGAAGCGCGGAGCGAGTCCTCATTGAATACCGGATTTTTATCACATATAAGCGGCCGACCCGGCCGGGCGGCCTGGCCCGGCCGGGCCAGACCGCGACGCTGGTCAGAAGCTTATATCTTTTGAACCCCGCATTCCGATTGACAAGCGGTCTTCACCATTCTGATAGCCCCATGTATATGACATTATGAATTATTTATTTTGCATGTTTTTGCCTCATTGTGGATGGGTCAGCACGGCGCCGTGAACGTGCCGCGTTAGGAGGGGCCTTTGCAGAAAGTATTAATCCTGCTGTACTGAAGAAACGGCTGGACCTATAAAGCTCAAATTTGGTTGCTGAGGCTGGAGACCCCACCACTGCAATGTGCACAGGTCAAACTTGGGTCACACGTGCACGTGCGCACGTGCACCCCTGTTCCGTCACGAAAATTGCACTGCAAAACATCGTTTGCAAATTTACCGGACCTATATCTCGGCACCAAAAGTCGTAAAGACACGGGTCAAACACAGACGCGTAGAGAAACGATCCGCCCGCGCGTATGCACTATGTGTCGATCAGCGGCGCGTTGTTGAACGTGCAAAGTTTCTGGCTATATAAGCGCAAATCATAGTTGTATGACGTTCCTTTAACAATTTTAATCAGTGCTCAGCACCTTATGCGGACGTTGAAGCGAGAAAACAACACACCAATCTGTAGGCACCAATGCTACGAACGTCTCTAAATGGCATGCAACAATTGAGGTTTTAATGCAGTTTTCGCTAAGCGTAAAAATCTGCCTTAATTATTTTTATACGATGCTATAACATTTCCTTCATTACACGCCGTTACGGTAGCTTCAAAACCACAGGGTGCTAGACGATTAAAATAGATGCAGCTGTTAAAGCGGCAATTTTTTTTTTTCAAATCCTATTTAATACCCACCCAAAATGTATTTTTGCCTACAAACATGAAGCTTATAATTGCAAATTTAAAATAACGCTACAAAAACTATTTAAGTTCTAAAGTATCGATTTAGTTCGGATCTATTTGCGACGACAAAACAACACATAGCGAAAATAATTCAAAGGCATGCTTTGCACAAGACGAACCTCCATTGGACGGGTGATAAATTGAAGCGGATTTATTTGGACTCGCTCGTACCTTCGCCGTTTAAAGGCGTCTTACTGATTAGGTAGAAAGTTACTTACGAGAAGTCGTTGTGTATATATAGCTTTTTGACCGTTGATGACCTCCGAATACTTAACTATTGACCTGTGCATACATTTAATGAAACGTAGAGCGATTGCATATTTCAAGAGCTTTCGATGTTTTTTATTCTATTTGTTCCCGAGTTATTTGGGGTTTTCTGGAGCGCCCTTCTAAAACTTGAAAATCTGACCTTGGATGACCTTTAGTGACCTCAATATTGACCTGACCTAAAAAAGACCGATATAGGGGAGAACGGGGCACGTTCTGTCACGGGGCACATTATGTCAGCGGGGTTTCCTATGAACTATTTTCACCCGCAGTAATTGTTGTTTCGTAACACTATGTTCCTGTTGTGCTTGCAGTGGCCCTGTACTATCAAAGCAACAACATGCCTGCACCAGATTGGTCCAATTTGGAAAGTTTGGTTTTTCAACAGAATCCAAACTTTAATAAGGGAACTAAACTTTGGGTTTGCGGCCATTCAGATAATTGTATAGTGTCTATTGAAGCTGTCATGGGCGGTATAGGAATGTCGCTCGAGAACATTGTGCCGAGCGTATTCTGCCCCATTCTCCACAGTTTTCAGTAAAACGAGAAAAAAGTGTACCTGTGTCGAGCTGGCAGTATCTGTACCCAATCTGGGTTAGATTCTGCCACTGAATCTGTTCATGATTCCTATCGTATGCGCTTATAAACGACATAAAACATGATTTGCCTATGTTACAGATATTTACACCACTACAAGCGTGAAAAACGATCGAGGTGGTGCCGATGCAGTTCACGATGCGGCAGAATTACGTAAACCTGTGGGCAGATTCTGTCCCCCAGAAATCTCGAGGAACCGCGTTGGCCGATTTCGTTGGGAAGAATACCATTCGAGTTGTGTGACAAAAATATTTATTTTTGTACCGAGTTTGTTTAATGGGCCAAGGGCAACACTTTGGCGAAATATTGGACTGTTTTGAAGGTCATGTGGCCATGTCATTCGACACGATTTGTATGCAAAAAAAAGCGTTTTGAGGCTTCTTAATAGTCATGGATCTTTAATGTATGAAAAGGGAAAAGCAAATTAAGAATATCATAGCGTTGACTTCAGGGACTCTGATTCGTGCATGGATAACCAAGAAAAACGCAAAAATGCCAGGTGATTGGCATCGTATATAATATAGTCGTCATTTTTCTACACTATTGATGGGCGATTGAATGAACCTCTCTACCCCTGCAGCGGACACCACAAATTACCGGTTTCGGTGATTAACAGGAAGTGCCCCATCAATGACAGAATGTCCCCCCATAAGTGACAGAACCGTGCCCCGCATATGGGCAGTTCTGTCAAAATGAGTCATCGCCACCATTTATCGACACATGGTGTGCGAAACAAACGAGAGATCACACTTGAACCTCCTTAAAAAAAAAAAAAAAACGATTGAGCTACTGATGTAGGATAACAGTATTGGAAAGTATCAATCACCAACTCTGAAAAGTGTGCCCGCCAGGGCCAATTAGCAAAAAAGTGACAGAACGTGCCCCGGTCTCCCCTACTTTCAATAAAACTTGTATCGAGCTATTGAACACCGTTTTCCGCTTTTAACTACGATGCGCGGTTTTCGAGATCTTAGGGGCCAAATCTCCCTCCCCCACGCACACATATGATCAGAGGGTCAGAGAAGTACGATAGTTCTATCCTATCCACTTATTTTGGTTTCTGATCGGCTACTGCCCAACTGTTACATCGCCGTTTGTTTTCTGCACTGGCTGGACACTGGACACTGGACACTGGACACTGGACACTGGACACTGGACACTGGACACTGGACACTGGACACTTGATACTGGACACTTGATACTGGACACTGGACACTGGACACTGGACACGGGACACGGGACACGGGACACGGGACACTGGACACTGGACACTGGGTACTGGACACTGGCACTGGACACTGGACACTGACACTGACACACTGACACTGACACACTGACACACTGACACACTGACACTGACACTGACACACTGACACTGGACACTGGACACTGGACACTGGACACTGACACTGACACTGACACTGACACTGGACACTGGACACTGGACACTGGACACTGGACACTGGACACTGGACACTGGACACTGGACACTGGACACTTGACACTGGACACTGACACTACTGGACACTACTGGACACTACTGGACACTACTGGACACTACGGGACACTACGGGACACTGCGACACTGGACATAGGACACTGGACATGGTGCACTGGCACTGGACACTGGAACTGGACACTGCGACACTGACAACTGGACACTGGCACTGGACACTGACACTGGACACTGGACACTGGACACTGGACACTGGACACTGGACACTGGACACTGGACACTGGACAGCTGTTGTTTTATATCACACCACAGTGACCATACTGACGCTGACACCAGGCAGCGGTGACCTACTGACGCTGACACCAGGCAGCGGTGACCATACTGACGCTGACACCAGGCAGCGGTGACCTACTGACGCTGACACCAGGCAGTGGTGACCTACTGACGCTGCCACAGGCAGTGGTGACCTACTACGCGACACCAGCAGTGGTACCTACTGACGCGAACCCAGGCGGTGGTGACCGTTACTGACGCTGGACACCAGCAGTGGTGACCTATACGCTGACACCAGGGTAGTTGGTGACCTACTGACGCTACACCAGGCAGCGGTGACCTACTGACCGTGACACCAGCGTGGTGACCTACTGACGCTTGACACCAGGCCAGTGGTGACCTTGACTGACGGCTGACACCAGACAGCGGTGACCTACTGCACGCCGACACCAGTCAGTGGCTGGACCAACTGACGCTGACACCGAGGCATGGTGGGACCAACTTGACGCTGAACACCCAGGCAGCAGTGACCTACTGACGCTGACACCAGGCCAGTGTGACCTATTGCGCTGACCCAGCAATGCGTACCTACTGACGGTGACACCAGCATGCGGTGACCTACGTGACGTGGACACCAGGCAGTGGTGAGTGGTGACCTACTGACGCTGACACCAGGCAGCGGTGGTGACCTACTGACGCTGACACCAGGCAGTGGTGACATACTGACGCTGACACCAGGCAGGTGGTGAACATACTGACGCTGACACCAGGCAGTGGTGACCTACTGACGCTGACACCAGGCAGTGGTGACCTACTGACGCTGACACCAGCAAGCGGTGACCTACTGACGCTGACCACCAGGGCCATGGTGACCTACTGACGCTGGCACCCAGGCAGTGTACCTAGCTGACGCTTGACAACCAGGCGAGCGGTGACCTACTGACGCTGACACCAGTCAGTTGGTGACCAACTGACGTGACCACCAGCAGTGGGACCAACTGACGCTGACACCAGCAGCCGGTACCTACTGACGCTGACACCAGGCAGTGGTGACCTACTGACGCTGACACCAGGCAGTGGTGACCAACTGACGCTGACACCAGGCAGTGGTGACCTACTGACGCTGACACCAGGGCATGGTGACCCTACTGACGCTGACACCAGGCAGTGGTGAGCCTACTGACGCTGACACCAGGCGGTGTGACCTACTGACGCTGCCACAGGCATGGTGACAAACTGGACGCTGACACCAAGCAGTGGTGAGCCTCACTGACGCTGACACCAGGCAGCTGGTGACCTACTGACGTGACACCAGGCAGTGGTGACCTCTACTGACGCTGGACACCAGCAGTGGTGACCGTACTGACGCTGACACCAGCCAGTTGGTGGACCTACTGAGCTGACAGCCAGCAAGTGGTGACCTACCTGACGCTGACACCAGGCAGTGTGACCTACTGACGCTGACACCAGCAGCGGTTGACTACTGACGCTGACACCAGCAGTGGTGACCTACTGACGCTGACACCAGCAGTGGTGACAACTCGACGCAGACACCAGGCCGGTGGTGACCTACTGACGCTGACACCAGGCAGTGGTGACCAACTGACCGTGAACCAGGCCAGTGGTGACCTACTGACGCTGACACCAGCGAGTGGTGACCACTGACGCTGCACCAGCATGGTGACTTTACTGACGCTGACACCCAAGGGGTGGTGACCTACTGACGCTGACACCAGGGCATTGGTACCACACCTTGACGCTGACACCAGGCAGTGGTGACCTATGACGCTGACCAGCCAGGCAGTGGTGACCTACTGAGCGCTGACACCAGCAGGTGGTGACCTACTGACGCGTGACACCAGGCGGTGGTTGGACCTGACTGACGCTGACAACCAAGGGCATGGGACCAACTGACGCTGAGACCAGCATGTTGTGACCTACTGACGCTTGACACCAGGCAGTGGTGATACCACTGACGTGACACCATGGCCAGAGTGGTGACCTAACTGACGCTGACACCAGCAGTTGTGAACCTACTTGACGCTTGAACCAGGCAGTGTGACCAACTGACGCTGACACCAGGCAGTGGTGACCTACTGACGCTGACACCAGGCAGCGGTCGCGCTTTGGAGACACGGACTGATGTGACACATAAGGAGGAGTCAGTCAGGAGCAGACGTGGCCGTCATGGCCGCCATCTGCAGGATCAGCACTCAGGCGGCGAGCTCTACTGCGATATTATGCAGGGCCGGGTGAATCGGGAGTTCATAAGCCGGTGATAGCACAGAGGAATGGAGAGTATGTCTAGGCACGGATCCAGTGCTCCCCCACCCTCTTAGAGCCTTGGATCGTGCCCAGGTCGCGCCCGTAAGACGCGCTTTGCTGGCGCGCCCAAGTTAGCTAAATATAGGCACAGTGTCTGTAGAATGGATTTTCTGTCCACACAGCATGTATTTTGTTACGAGTGAAATGTACTGCGCATGGCTGCGGTTATACCCCCATTGCAACAGCAGACATCCATCGACCCGCCTATGAAGAACGGATGTCACAATGTGCGCTGGTTAAGGACATTCTGTTGCACTTAGTGAGCTCCGACACGGGGGAGCGGAGGACACATGTCCGCTCCATTTCTTGAGCCACGGGGGATAATCTCCCAATTTTCCCTGACAAACAACTGGAAATCAGTGTTTAATTGTAGTTTGTTGTACTCATTATTGGTTACCTCTTCCCTGTTCAACAAGCTTTCGCTGACGCCTCACCACCATTTCGGCGTCACCGTACACGCTCCCCCTCCCCCTCAACATACACGCTCAACAGCAAGTTGCTGACGCTCCGTCTCTTGTCCTGCTGCAAACTTTTCAGTTTCGAACACGCTGCCACCCCCCCCCCCCCCCCCCCACCGGTCCAACTTTTCGCTGACGGCGACCTCTTGGCTTTTCTCGATCATCCCCTCCATGACGAAAATCCTGGATCCGCGCCTGATGTCAATGCATGCCAGTAACAAAGTGGATGGTGATAGCACAAAAGCTAAGTGCAAGAGTCATTATATCCCTGGAAGCTCATTCTGCAAAAAATCATCTCCTGGGTACTTATGGCTTGCCGCCGAATTTGCTTGAAAATAGTGCCGAATTTGGTTGTTTCTATTTCCAATTAGCGTGCGCTACTTCCAGCCGCGGTGACGCCGAAATGGCCGGTAATGACGCCGTTAATGCCCAAAATATGTGCCCGAGCCGCTATAACGCCGAAATTGATTGCGGTAATGCCGGCCGCTGACGAGCTGCCTAATTTGAATGCTGTTCTGCTACATTTTGTTGCATAAGATCTACGCATGATTCGCTGTTTCTAGAATGGGTAAACAAGCGCCAAATTTGAGTGGAGAAAGGTGTAGATCTCATCAAACTATATAGTATTTGTAATATCCTTATAGATCATCCTACGGCTAAGCTTTTAGTTTACGGTGATCTAAGCTGTGAATTTTTTTAACCCGCCAGTGATTCTGCGAAACGCGGATTTGTCTGAATGTTTAGCTTACTAGTCTTTTTTTACAAAGTGTTACTGAGGCTTCTTTCTCTTCAGGTTCTCTGTTAGATGTAGTGATATGAAACTTAAGTTAAGTCATTTGGTTAAACTATGTACGACTCGACTTTGGCCTTTTAGTTTTCACAAGCTTATGCTCGCTCGTAATGATGTTTCTCGTTTCCGCCCGGCGCATCGTGTTATTTGTTCTCGATGTCTTGATGTGAAATGTTGCTTCAGATCTGATTTTTTTTAACACAAAGTCAAAGGCCAAGCTCAAAGCTGGTGCAGTGGCCAAGCTATAACAGAAACATTTGTATGCCCTACGTGAGCAATTCCGCATATTAATAGATCTCATTTTTCGGTGTACATTGTACATACATACACAAAGGCGGATCCAGGGGGCCAACGGGGCTATGCCCCTGCCCCCCCCAGACCGTTCAAGGGGGGCCAAACTGAGTTTTGCCCCCCAAGCGGGAGAAGAAAAAAAAAATGTCGTAAAAATTACCTTGCAGCAGTCAAAATTCAGCTATCCACGTAACAAAATGCAAAATTTCGCACCGCTTCGCGGCATGACACAAGTTTCCCAATTGTTAACAAAAATTATCGTAAAATTGCCTTTGCAGCAGTCAAAATCCAGCTATCGACAGCCAAAAACGGAAAATTTCGTTATGCTTCGTGGCATGACACAAGTTTCACAATTGCTTATATAAATTTGGAGAATAGGAATATGAATTACATTACATTTCTTGCATAGGCTCTTCTTGGCGGTAATTGCTGGCACCAAGGCCCACTCCCATCATAAAATATTAACTTTCAACCGGGCTACATGTTTAACTAGTCTGCTGAGTTGCGAAAAAAGGCGACGCGAACGCAAAGACGGACATCGCACTCCGGAAGCTGCTCAAGTGCCCACTTGCTGGACTGAGAGCTAACAGTGGGTACAGGCAGGACCATCTCCCGGGAAGCCATCTCTCCCCAGGCTCCTCCAGATCCGCAGGGACCATTTATGTGCGGAAAAGTCGTTTTGCCTTTTGCTGTTTTAAAACATTTGCACTGTTACCAGTTTTGTTAGCAGCTCGATACATATGTAAACAGTTGTTTATTATCAATATGTACCATTGGAAGTGCTGAGCTGCCACCGTCATCGTGATTTAATGATCCGAAGAATATGTATACGAAAAACTTCACTTTATTTAAAGATTGTAGAATCAGATACCGGGGATGTGCAACCAGAGATGACGGGGTAACCAATGGCCTGGGTTCTCCACTCACGTCCCTGGTTCAGTATTAAAAAACAATTCACGCTAAAATTATAAATTTTCACGCCCACTTCGCAAGGCGTCACATCAAGTGGCCATGTCGTCATAACGAAGCCATCGCTATCGTCTTCGGTTCGTTGTAACGGTGAATTGAATTACTAGCATGTTTAGCTTATTATTATTGATAAGGACTACCGCCTATTTTGCTGGGTTTTATCAGGCAAAGCCGTAAAAATTTCACGCCGCGTCGCGGCGCTAAATAAATAACATGAAAATCCACATTACAAATGCTGCAAAGGATTGATTAATAGCATAAAAATTAGGTGAATTTTTTCGTCATTTTAGTTGATCTTCTCGACTAAAAAATATCGGCGACGCCCCTGCAGGTACTGCTGACAATTTACATAGTTTTGCTCAGTGTAAGGCAGTGTCGGAACAAGAAAAACTGCAAGCTGACATTTTGCAATATCCCAAAAAACGGAAAAGCTAAAAAAATCCGGGAGAAGTTCGAAATTGGGGGTAGGTAAAGTTTGCCCAAAACGGTTTGCCACCTCCCCCAGACGGCCGGCTGGATCCGCCCTTGTACATACATATGCACACTGTGAACTCAATGTTTGCATGAGAAGGTTAGTTTACCCCTTTACCACAGTGGAGTATGTGTATTGTGTAATGCTTCTGTTTGTCCCCAGATTACCTTAATCATGTCGAAATTACGTGTACTGCTGAAAAGTCATGCTCACGGAATTTGAGAGAACTTCACTACAAAACTGTTTAAAGGGGTGACCAGGAGGTCTGGTAGTGTTGGGTCTCTGGCTCGGTAGAAAGTGATAGAGAAAGACAGGCCGATATATGACAGCTATGAGATCAAAGAAGAGCGACATACATTAATGTATTGTAACTAGCGGTTATCACAGGATCCATTTCTTTCGACACGTTTCATTCGCTAATAATGAAATGTGTCGTGTGAGCTGGTTCAAAACAAAATATCCTATTTTAGTTTCAGCTTCACTATTGACAAAGAGCGTGACATAAGCGTGGCCGATGTTCCATAGTGTTTGCCGTCAGTTGCCACGACTGTGCTTCTCGCACTGTGATTCGGTATATTGGACTAACACGCAAGACATTGGTCTATTACTCAAAATCAAACCTGACGCATATAACATCCGATAATAACTTTGATGTTTGCACTGAATTTGTGATGCCTCTGATTGCGCCAGTCATGGGTCGCAGGGGGCCTGAGATCCAGAGACTCAGAGAGCCACAGGGTCGCAGGGAGCCTGATATTTAGTGACTAAGAGAGCCACAGGGTCGCAGGGAGCCTGGGATCCAGAGACTCAGAGGGCCACAGGGTCGCCGGGAGCCTGAGATCCAGAGGCTGAGGGAGCCACAGGGTCGCCGGAAGCCTGGGATCCAGAGACTCAGAGAGCCACAGGGTCGCAGGGAGCCTGGATCCAAAGACTCAGGGAGCCACAGGGTCGTAGGTAGCCTGAGATTTAGTGACAAGAGAGCCACAGGGTCGCCGGGAGCCTGGGATCCAGAGGCTGAGGGAGCCACAGGGTCGCCGGAAGCCTGAGATCCAGAGACTCAGAGAGCCACAGGGTCGCTGGGAGCCTGGGATCCAGAGACGGAGGGAGCCGCAGGGTCGCCGGAAGTCTGGGATCCAGAGACGGAGGAAGCCACAGGGTCGCCGGAAGCCTGGGATCCAGAGACTCAGAGAGCACAGGGTCGCCGGAAGCCTGGAATCACAGAGAACTTCAGGGAGCCACAGGGTCGCATGGGAGCCTGGGATCCAGAGACTCCAGGGAGCCACAGGGTGCGAGGAGCCTGGGCATCCGAGACTCAGGGAGCCACAGGGTCGCCGGGACGCTGGGATCCAGAGAACTCAAGGAAGAGCCACATGTCCGCCGGAAGCTGGGAATCCAGAGACTCGCAGGGGAGCCACATGGTCGCCGGAAGCCTGGGAATCCAGATACTCAGGGAGCCGAAACATGGTCGCGGAAGCCTGGGATCCAGAGCCTCAGGGAGCCACAGGTGTCGCGGGAGCCTGGGATCCAGAGACTCAGGGAGCCACATGGTCGCCGGAAGCCTGGGATCCAGAGACGGAGGGAGCTGCAGGGTCGCCGCTGCACCTGCATGTCTGCGGGGATGACAGTGGATGACCGACGTTACACAGGCCAGGCCCGTGTTGACGGGAGCGGAACGCTGACTAACACGAGGTAATGACGCATGTCCGGGGAGGGCGCACCACTGAACTCAGCTAAATATTAGGACTGTCTGAGCACCACACTGTGGCTTGGCTCCGCTCCCAGACCAGGGTGACACAGAATGCGCCAGAGTTGGCTAAATAGTCATAGACATGACCTTCCACAATCAACCTGTGGCTCTTACGGCCACTCGGCAATAATATAGGACATGTACAGGAGGGGGGCCAGAACATGCTCACGAACACACTCACAAACACTCACATACGAGCCTGGCGAATAAGACACAAAGTGACACAAAAGCTGCTGACACGGGTTCTGAGAGTTGTGTCTGGTCCGGTGGCAGCTCGAAGTTCTGCTGTGGCGCACGGCTGAGAAAGCGTCGAAAACGAATCAGCCAATATGAGATCAACGATATCAAAAATATGTAAGTGGTTATTGGAAATACCTGTTATATAATATTGCAAAATCGAATAATTAGCAACAAGTTAGAGGACAACATTAAAAATAGTAGATGCTTCTTTCTTCTGAAAACACGTGGCCTAGAAACTATTGGTAACTTTACCAGCTGATATAAAATTTGCTGGAAACCAAGGTCTAGGGACCAATTTGTCATAACACTATTTGGTTGGAGACCCACTGGTGCTTTTGTTCCACACTCAGAAACACATTTTATAACTTTTGCCAAATGTCCTTCTCTGATAAACCCGCACGGGCTTCATTTCAGTGGATGGTGCTGCCAGCTAAATTTACATGATCTCCGCGTTGGTCGTTTATGGTATATACGTATCCAGCTAGATATTGTATACGTTTCTGAGATCATCAGGCAGTCTACGAATAAGACAAGTCGAAGTCTATCCCGACCGAGGATAAAATACGTGGAATGTTTTTGCTGTCAGCTGTTGATAACAGTGGATGCCCAGGTAACAGATATCGTTGTAACAACGTTGTGAAAAATAAAGTCGGATTTTGCGTTTTAACAACGTTGCGACAACGTCGTGAATGTTGTGAAGGCAAAGTTGTATAAACGTCGCTGTTACACTTTACAGCAACGTTGTATCCTTACGATGTCACAACTTTGTTCTAGTAACTTGTGAAGAACAACTCGCAATGTGGTACAATTATCTAAATTAAGCATATTCACCATCTTACTAAGATTAATGACCATCCACGTAAGTCACGTTAGCTATACTTGTTAAAGGTAACGTTGTAGCAACGTTGTTTCAACGTTGTGTAAGCGTCTCAAAGTAACGTTTTGACAACGTTCCTGGGAGTCTACAAAATTACACTATCACAACGTTGTGTAGTTGTGTTGCAACCTTGTCACAACGTAGCGACAACGTCAAATTGTTAGCTGGGTGGTCTCCTGAAAGTCTTCTGAAATTCTATTCATTTCATGCAAATGGTGCCACCATGCCACTGGCAGGTGGTGCTCTAATCGGAGAGTCAAAGCCGGGTTTTATTCAAATAAATACCTGATAGCTATTTTTATATACTGCTTTCATTTGTAAATATCACTTTGATACCATCATTTGGTAACCAAACATTATAAATACACAGAAATTCAATGACGATCAACCTCATCCAGCATTTGCCCTGGTTAATACCGTCTTCTTATCCACCCTAGTACAAGCCGCCTGATAGCTCAATGGTAGGGCGCTCCCTTCACTTTTGATGGGTCCCCAGTTAACCCGCGCACTGCAGGGGGGTTGATTTCCGCCCCCTCATGTTTTTCAGGAGTAGCGGAATAACGGCGGAGCGCAGCGCCGCCAAATTTCGTACACCTGTTTGGGCATCAATTACACACACTTTGGAAAAGTTTTGACTTGAAGGTCATCTCAGGTCAGGTCACAAGTCCAATTCAGTGACCCCACTATTTTTTTTTTCTTCAAATGTTTGCGTTCGTGCCAAAGCACAGTCTTTTTTCGAAAAGTTTTGAAACTTGCAGATTTCATAAGAATATCAGTACCTACAATTCGTTTATCTCAGATTTTTCGTATCGGTGACCAAAAATCAGGTCAATTTCCTGACCTCCCCATTATAAGTGAATGGGCGAATACACAAATGCTTCCCTTTCAGAAAATATGCATTGGATCAGGCTAATTCTTTCAGAATCATGCTATTTTAGTTAATTCTAAATGACAGGTGCAATTGTTGCTTAAGTGAATTTTCTAAACAAGGTCATCTGAGGTCCATCTGAGGTCAATCAGCTATGATTTGCTAATAGCTCTTGATAGAAAGAGATAGAGACGATTAGTTGACACCAATGTGTTCGTCTCGTCTGGACGCGTTGCCCATATGCAACATGACCTACCTGGGTCACCAAATGACTTGACCTGAGGTCAAATTTGAAGTTTGACCTTACCTAAGGTCACCATATATATGTTTCAAAGCGCATCAATGAGACAAACACGATGGCGTCAAAATGTTTTCCCTATCCCTATCTTTTCCCTATCTTAGGTGACATGCTATTCACGAAAAACTGTTTTGCTAAAAACAGTATTTTTGACCTTTCATGACCTCTGGATAAACTATTGATCTGAGCTCAATTTTGAGACCTGGGTCGATTGCAAATTTTCATTAGCTATCGATTGCCTCTCCAATTGTTTGCTCCCTAGCTACATAGTTTCCGAGATAAATCGGTGGTTTCTGGAAAAGAGTCCTAAAAGAGTCCTAAAACCGGAAATCTGACCTTTGTGACCACTGGTGACCTCATGTGACCTGATTCAAAGAAAATACTAAAATTACTTTCGAATGGAGCTTGCCTGAGCTATCTATATGCCGTTTTTCCGCTTGTCGCTACGTTGCGTATTTGGAGATCTCACGGGGGGGCGGAAATCACCCCCCTGCAGTTCGTGTTCGGCGCGAACCCCCTGCAGTGCGCGGGTTAAATAAATCCCAGAAGGCGGCGATGCAAGCTTTTCAAGTGCTCTGTTGAAAGTATATTATCTCCGATAATCTCAGCGCGGTCCTGCTCAAGACAAACGAATAGACCACGACATTATCTTTAAATATACCTTGAGAACAATATTTGGTCTCATGAAAAAATATATTTCTAATATCATTTTTGCTCTGAAATGGTTTCCAACTTACTAGTGGTCTCTGAGAACGCCCATGCATGGTTTCTGAGGAAAACATTTGAGTGTTTGCATTGTCTCTGAGACGAAAAAAGAAGAAAGAAAACAAATCAGCGGTTTCGCTCAACACAAACGACATCTTAAAATGGTCTATAAATGGATGTCTCTTTGCCAATCTATTGATTCGACTTTGATTGAATCTAATGGAATCGTTAAATCAAAACCACTTGAATCACAAAATATTTGGTTCACCACCAGGTGTTTTGATTCAAGAATCTTGATTGAATCAAATGCCGCATAGAAACACGCTGATTACATAAACAAAAATGTTGTTTTAAGGTTTAATCACTTTAAATCGGAAATAATAATCTATCAGAATAGTTGTCAATGAATCGATCGGTGATTGAATCACTTATTTTCCCAAATGAATCGTGATTGAATCCTAAAAAGTTGAATCAATAATCAGTCAGCTCTTTGCAGAGACAGGCATCGGAGACAACCTGAGCCCAATCTTACCAAGAGCCCAGTCTTATCAAATGCCGAACATGGGTATTGGGTAGGTACGGCAAATTGGTGCACCAGCCTGCAAAACTTCTGGAGCCCGGGACATAACCGGGGATATTTCTATCACTAGACTGGCGCTCTACATACTTGGCTATTCCGACAACGAGATAGGATGAAACAAACGCTGTGGTTAAATAAGTGCGGCATTCTGAGCACTCCATTTACGGCAGGCCGTACTTGCGCATTCACGGCACCTTGGTAAGATTGGGCCCTGGTGGGCTTTCTGCTGTTGAGTGCACCCCTGTGTATTGACCGGAGTCACTCGGTTCCTGGTAGTCACCGCAGCACGACACCCGCCGTGCCGCCGGGCTGTTTCACTGCGCATCGCATCGCACCTGGACGCCCTCCCACTCCTCTGTTCCCACTCTCCCTCCTCCCCCTCCCCCTCCCTCCCTCCCTCCCTCCCTCCCTCCCTCCTTCCGGTCAGCACGGCACGGCTGGCGACTACGGCCGGCGTTCTCCGCGGGCGAGGACGATTGCCGCACATCCAGGCAGATCTCCCAGGAGCAAGAACGCACATCTGGGTAGATCTCCCAGGAGCAAGAACGCACATCTGGGTAGATCTCCCAGGAGCAAGAACGCACATCTGGGCAGATCTTCCAGGAGCAAGAACCGCAACATCTGGGCAGATCATACCCAGGAGCAAGGAACCACAGCTGGGCAGATCCACAAGGAAGCGAATGACGCACATTCCGGCAAGTCTCCCAGAGCTGAGGCACGCAAGCTGGCAGAGTTCAGGAGCAGAACGCACATCTGGGCAGATCTCCAGGAGCAAGGAACGCACATCTGCGGTCAGATCAACCAGGAGAAAAGACGCTACATCTGGGCAGATCTCCCAGGAGCAGCAAGAACGCAATCTTGGCAGACTTCCAGGAGCAAGAACGCACATCTGGCAGATCCTCCCAGGAAGCAAGACGGCACTCTGGGCAGATCTCCCAGGGAGGAAGAACGCACAATCTGGGCAGACCTCCCAGGAGCGATAGACGCACATCTGGGCAGATCTCCAGGATGCAAAAACGCCACCATCTGTGGAGATTCTAGGGAGCGAGGACGCAACATCTGGGCAGATCTCCCAGGAGCAAGAAACGCACATTGGGTAGATTCTTCCAGGAGCCAAGACGCAATCCGGGCCAGATTCTCCCAGGAGCGAGGACGCACATCTGGGCAGATCTTCCAGGAGCAAGAACGCACATTCTGGGCACTATCCGCTCCCGGGAGCAAAGAACGCACATCTGGACAGATTCTCCCAGAAGCAAGAACGGCACAACCAGGCAGATCTCCAGGAGCAAGCAACGCACATCGGGGAGATCTTTCCCAGGAGCAAGAAACCGCAGCATCTGGGCAGATGCTCCCAGGAGCAAGAACGCACATCTGGGCAGATCTTCCAGGAGCAAGAACGCATATCTGGGCAGATCTCCCAGGAGCAAAAACGCACATCTGGGTAGATCCCCCAGTGAGGCAAGACGCAACATCCGGGCAAGATCTTCCCAGGAGCGAGGACGCACATCCGGGCAGATCTTCCAGGGAGAAGGAACGCCAATCTGGGCAGAATCTCCCAAGGAGCAAGAACGCACATCTGGGTAGATCAACCAGGAGCAAGGACGCACATCTGGGCAGATCTCCCAGGAGCGAGGACGCACATCTGGGCAGATCTCCCAGGAGCAAGAACGCACATCTTGGCAGATCTCCCAGGAGCAAAGACGCACATCCGGGCAGATCTTCCTGGAGCGAGGACGCACATCCGGGCAGATCTCCCAGGAGCGAGGACGCACATCCGGGCAGATCTCCCTGGAGTGAGACGCAACATCTGGTCAGAATCTCCCCGAAGTGAGGACGCACATCGGGCAGATCTTCCTGGACGAGGTACCACATCCGGGAAGATCTCCCTGGCCAGTGAGGACGCTACATACCGGAAAGATTCCTGGAGCGAGAGTGCACATCCGGGCAGAATCTATCCACTGAGCGAGGACGCACATCCGGGCAGATCTCCCAGGAGCGAGGACACACATCCGCGGAGATCTCCCTGACGCGAGGACGCACATCCGGGCAGATCTCCCAGGAGCGAGGATGCACATCCGGGCAGATCTCCCATGAGCGGGGACGCACATCCGGTCAGATCTCCAAGGAGTGAGGTCGCACATCCGGGCAGATCTCCCAGAAGCGAGGACGCACATCCGAGCAGATCTCCCAGGAGCTAGGATGCACATCCGGGCAGATCTCCCTGGAGCGAGGACGCGCATCCGGGCAGATTTCCCAGGAGCGAGGATGCACATCCGGGGCCCAAAAAAGATCCTTACCCCCAGGGAAAAGCTGAAAGTTACGCACATCCCGGCAGATCTTCCTCGAGCGAGGAGCGCTACATCGGAAGATCTCCATGGATAGGACTGCACATCCGGGCAAGATATTCCACGAGCAAGGCACGCACATCGGGCAGATCTCGCTGGGAGCGGGACGCACATCCAGTCAGATCTCCAAGGAGCATGAGGACGCACACGCGGGCAGATTTCCCAGGGAGCATTGAGGGATCGCACATCTGGACAGATCTCCCAGGAGCAAGAACGCACATCTGGGCAGACCTCCCAGGGCAGGAACCACACATCTAAGGCAGATCTCCAGGAGCAAGGACGCACACTCCGGGCAGATCTACCTGGAGCGAGGACGCGCATTCCGGGCCCATTTCCCAGGAAGCGAGGAGGCACATCGGCAGAATTCCCAGGAGATGAGGGACGCAAACAGTTCGGGCAGATTTCCTGGAGCGAGGACTCACAATCCAGGTAGCATCTTCCTGGAGCGAGGCGCACATTCCGGCAGATCTAAACCTGGAGTGAGGACGCACATCCGGCAGATATCCCAGGATGAGGATGCGCATCCCCGGGCAGATTTCCCCGGAGTGAGGCACACATCCGGGCAGATCTTCCTCCGAGCGAGGACGCACATCCGGCAGATCTCCCTGGAGTGAGGACGGCACATCCGGGCACGATACTCCCTGGAGCGAGGACCGCACATCCAGGCAGATCTCCCTGGAGTTAGGACGTACATCCGGCAGATCTTCCTGGAGCGAGACGCACATCCAGGCAGACTTTCATGGACGAGGACGCACATCCGGGCAGATCTCCCAGGAGCGAGGACGCACATCCGGGCAGATCTCCCTGGAGTGAGACGCACATCCGGGCAGATCTTCATAGAGCGAGGACGCACATTCGGGCAGATCTCCCAGGAGCGAGGACGCACATCCGGGCAGATCTCCCTGGAGTGAGGACGCACATCTGGGCAGATCGCCCTGGAGCGAGGACGCACATCCGGGCAGATCTCCCTGGGGCGAGGACGCACATCCGGGCAGATCTCCCAGGAGCGAGAACGCACATTCGGGCATATCTCCCTAGAGCGAGGACGCACATCCGGGCAGATCTTCCTGGAGCGAGGACGCACATCTGGCCTTTGCTCCTGGAGGTGAGCGACGACATCCGGGCAGATCTTCATGGAGTCGAGGACGCACATCCGGGGCTAATCTCCCAGGAGCGAGGAGCACATCCGGCAGATCTCCGGGCGAGACGCACATCCGGACAGATCTCCCTTGAGTGAGGACGCCAACATCCGGCACGTATTTTCCTGGAGCGAGGATGCCACATCCGGGCAGATCTTCCAGAGCGAGAACGCACATCCGGGCAGATCTCCCAGGAGCAGAGGCACACATTCCGCGGAGATCTCCCTGACGCGAAGGACGCACATCCGGGCATATTTCCCTGGAGCAAGGACGCGCATCCGGGCAGATCTCCCTGGAGCGAGGACGCACATCCGGGCATATTTCCCAGGAGCGAGGACTCACATCCGGGCAGATCACCTAGGAGCAAGGACGCACATCCGGGCAGATCTCCCAAGAGCAAGGACGCACATCCGTCCTGGAGCGAGGATGCACATCCGGGCAGATCTCCCTGGAGTGAGGACGCACATCCGGGCAGATTTCCCTGGAGCGAGGATGCACATCCGGGCAGATCTTCCATGAGCGAGGACGCACATCCGGGCAGATCTCCCAGGAGCGAGG
>VOPJ01002471.1:0-10970 GCA_014673585.1 Semibalanus balanoides
TCCGACTCCGACTCCAGCAGGCCCTAACCGACTCTAACTCCGACTCTGGCAGGTATTACTGGCACCAACTGACTCTAACTCCGACTCTGCAGCTCTGATTTCAAGTATAATGATTTCCTACAACTTATCGGTCATCCCCCGACCTGATGTTAACCGAATATGTACCGTGTACCGTGAAACATCACGAAAGTGTGCGCACTTTGACCCGACACACGAACCGAACGCCTTCCAAGTGACAACACCCACTAACAGTGGCGGTGGTATTCCAGTTTGAAAGAAGTGCCTCCTCTTGCTACATTATGAGTAAAAATAATATTTGTATTCAGCCCTTAACAATAATGTAGGTATATCATTCATATAATATATGCGATAGCACTCATTATTTCAGCTAAATTTATATGAAACGCACATGCCAGGAAATGCACCAATGCACAAAGCCATGGGAGTCAAAATAAACAGGCGTGGAGTAAACGAGGTGAACAGAAGGCTAGCTGACACCAGGGAAACATGGCAGAACTTGTGATGGTAATAGTGCAAAAAACACATGATAATGAGCAATTGATACAAGTCTTAATGATATATGCAGCAGAAGATGAGTTTGAACAATTTGATCCAGATGGGCAATGTAGTCTGGTGGTGGGATGTTTATTATTCAACCGCAAACTGCTATAGTTCTCTGTCTAGCTCATTTTTGTTGCACAGAAAGTAAGGAATGCAATGGACTAGTTGCAGGTTAACTAACCCACTGTTGTTATGTATTCTTAAAAAAGGATTTTTTTTTTCTAGAGTGTCACTTTCTCATCTGTTCCTCGATACTGTCACTTGTTCTTAAGAGATCTGTGAGAGCTGCAATGCGGACCATCCCCGCCGACATGTGCCCGTAAGCAGCTTGGTGAGTATGAGAGGTGGAGGGCAGAGCTGTGCCTCAGCCGTAACGGAGCCTATCTCGAACATGTGCTGTATAGGACATTAAGATGACGATTCTTGTTTTGAATATGTCCGGCATAAATCTCCACAATTTTTTAGCAGCTTGGAGTGAACAGAAAAAAATAGTCACCTTTTATTTCCCACGGAAAACGCCGGGATAAGCCGTGCTTTTCCGGTGGGCGGCGGTTCACTACTGACATCTAACGTCATAACATCGAATGCCTTATAAATAAAATACAATTGTGCATACAAAATCGTGAAATATTGATTGTTATCCAAAATGGTTTGATTCACCTTCATCAGCACATTTGTTTTATTGTTTTACAAATATTCACTCAACAACTAGCAACTAGTTCATTTACGGGGCAAAATTGTACCCAATTAAATTAGTTTCTATTTAATTTATTATATATTTTCTCAATTGTAACGCGCTTAACTTGGTAAGTACAAGTCAATGCAGTTTGTCCCATTTGTTGTATCGATCACCTTGTTCTGAGTAAAGCGCTGCAAGTTGCTGACATAGTACCGTATTGACCAGCCATATTTGTGAGAATTCGGAGACTGTACATAATCTGCCTAGTGCAATACCGAATAATCTGCTTGATGCATACCACAACTTTTCCTAAGCAGTTGATTAGTTTCTGCTGAAAACTTAAATTTGTATTTTGTAGTGGTGGGGGTGACTCGTTACGTTAACGAAACACAGTTTTGTATCAGTCGTCTTCCCCGCAATACGGAATCAAATGCTAGCGTGAAAACACAATAATTGATTGGGTATTTTTTAATTCGAGATCGTTAAACTTCAAGGAAGAGTAGCTGCAACTGTTTATTGCTTCCATATGCTTACCTTCCTTCCAATCGTGCTGAAACACACAGTCTCAAAGTGTGACGAAATTACAGGAACAACTTAGTCCGTTCTATTGCAAATCTACCCCGTGAACACGTTGATGGCACTGTTACAACTCTGCTATGGTAAAAGTAGCTCTGGATATCTATCGGTAGTCGAATGCCTGTCTGATCCGCTCCAAATTCAGTAGTCGAGCTCAGGAGGATATTTCGTGGCCGCCTCACTTCTGCCTCCCTATTGGTCGGCCGTCTGTGGTGACGGTGCTCTGGACCAATCGCAGCGCTCGACTGCCGTGTGATGTCATCAATCGATTGCAGTTCCATGATGGAGGAATCGCTGCCGGCCTGGAATCAGCTCTGTACTGTGTTCCAGTTCACTCACCTGCGCTGCATTGATTTGCGCTTTACTTTTATATTTGGAACAGCTTCCATGTGAAGCAGGCTGTGATATATTCAGATCTGCCCAGGAGGATTCTCACCACAGCGCCCAGCTTCAGCGTTGGAAACCGGTAAGGCCTGAAAGATGCACCCAGCGCGAAAGTGTATCTCCAAACTTTGTCTTGACAGCTTCAACTTTCGTGACGAAACATTTAAACAAAACTTGCTAAATACCTGTGTTACGCTGCCATAAGTGTTTTGCGAGATAACAAATGTGACGCATTTGGTGTTAATGAGCAAGCAGCGACCAGATTAAAACACGAGGCAGGTAGGTACTCTGCATCTTCTAAACCTCCTTAAGCTGTTCTAGGTTCTGCACTGGTCTGATGTAGCTTTTTGCTCACAAGAAGATGCATGCCTTATGCCATGCGAATTGTGCCTATGTTGTGTAAAGTACAGAACGTTGTCCATTTTGACTAGGTGCGTAAAATGGCGTCGCAGCGTCGCCACGACTGGAGACTTGGGGGGAGGGGAGGGGGAGGGAGGGAGGCTCTCGGGAGGGAGCCGAGCAGATCAATACGCCGACATAGCGCTACCGCCGTATTCTCCTACTGTAACCTGTCCTCTTACTACATCAACACTTCGACGTGGAGACGTGTGTTAGTAGAATGTTGTTATTTCTTGCCGTGAGGATGTCGTTTACATTTGTAAGCGAACGTGCACAAGTTGAAGTGTACCGTATAGGCATTTATTGAACCTTCTTCTAAACCAATCGCAGAGTCAATTTCATGAGCTTGGAAGAAAAAAAAAAGTTTCTGAACATGCCCGTTGTGTCGTCTACACTACGGATACAATTACAATTTAGCAGAGCATACCATCTCTAAAAAGATCAGTTTCCTATCAAAATGAAACCCGTTGTTGTTAGAAATTACAATAACATTTTGATGGGCCTCATTTTTGAGTCTCAAATACAATAAATTTGCATTATACGTATATGCCTCGGATAGAAGCATCACGATCTGTCAATACAGAAAGTATACAAGCCATAATCCGTTAAGTGTTTCAGAGACCAAAGGAAAATGGCAGGGATGGAACTTTATATCTCCTGGGGAGGCCTGAGCCCCCTCCAATGATGTCAAATTTTAACATTAGGCCTATGACGTTGCATGGTAAGAACTGAGTTAAAATATATCAAATTAACATTAGAGCCCCCCGAGCGATTTCATAAAGTTCCGCTTGTGGGAAATTGTAACTTATATATTTTTGAATAGCCATATTTCCCCTTTTTATAATAACTTACTTCTTAGGAACCAAAAATGCTACATTTAGTCCCTGTTCACCGTATGGTAGCTTTACTACCGAATCAAGCAGCATTAGGATAAATAAAATAAGATCTGCTTTGTTTTATCATGTCGTACACTCATTTCACAACTATGTCATTCTATGTCATGTGATATAACATTTTGTTTCGCGTTTGATAGGCACTAAAACGAGCTCGACATTTTCACTATCGAATTTGTATCGTGGCATGCAATGAGGCCACCTCTCATATTTCATGCGTGCTTATCCACACAAAATGGTACGACGTTTAACATGCGTCCCGCTGGGAGTATACAGCCAAACACGCCCAGCTGAGGGTGTTGGTGGGTGGTGGCGGGCTCCGGGCCAAGAATATCTGCTCTCGAATTAACTCGTTGCCGCGAATCGATAATTTTGGCCTGCACTGAGACGCCACCAGCCCAAGTACTTGCCAGCGTCTCAATATGAACGCATCTAACGTCTATGTTTGTTCTTCTTCAACCACGTAGGGACACCGTCGCTGTCAAGTCACCGTCAGGTCAGTTCAACAATCAGGTATTTAGTTGAATGGCCGCCATTTTCTACAGCCTTAGGCTAATACCAATCAGACGTATTTAATGGGAGGTCATGCCACTGCAACCCAAATGTTCCCCACTGGGCTGCCACGACGTGCACCTTAATGCGCTGCAACGACGCCCTCACATCCCGCAGGGCCGAAAAGCATGCCTTCGGTCATGACATCGCCTTATATTTCAAGGAGGGCGTCAAGGGCGCGCAAGGCGTTTCAATTCGTGATGTTGAGGCGCGCTCTGGCTGAATCAGACGCTTCACTGCAAATAATCAAGGCGCAGCTCCGAATAACAAACCTCTGCAGCGACCCTCTCACATAACCTTCAAACCGCCTCTTCCCAGAAGCCCCGAGGCCCCTCCCATATCCCTTGACCGGCTACCTCCTATGTATCCAGGTGCCTCCCACTACCATTCTATACCCTCCCCACTCCCTCTTGATCATATGAGGGAGGCGCCCTTACATGAGGGGGTGCGTCTCTGTTCTCCCAAGGCGCCTCTTGGAGCTAAATTTGGGACCGCCCTCAACAGATAATGTAATAAGAGGTGCCTTGGAAGGTATGTGGGAGATGCCTTCGAAAGTGGCTATCGGAGGTGCATTCCACACGGCATGGAAGAGGCCTCATCAATATGTAATTTAAGGGCGCTTTTGAAGTATATGCAATGGGGGACCCCTTCAGCTGTGTCATTGGCGGACGCTCTTATGTGTGGAGGTGATAATACTCTTTCAATTGGAGTCAATCTTTGGACGCTAATGTGTATGTTAGAACCTTCATTGTGTATCGGAGCACCATTGACGTAAAATGTGGTAGCCCGGGAGGCCCTCGGATGCACCTGAGCCTAACTCCCCCCCCCCCAGCTCAACAACACCTTTGGTTCTGACGGCGCCCTCATGTGAGGGTTCGGCGCCCCTTGAGGGCTTGGCCCTTGGCCCTTGGTGGATTCTTAAGTACCCCACTGGCTACCATTATCAAACAAAGTGTTCTGAAAGGTATAATATATCTGTTGCACAAGCAAAGTAAGATCGTTAGCAAAGATCAAGGTCAAAGTCAGGTCTCAAAAGGTCTACAATAAATATGGGGCAGAACAAAATGGGCAGAGGTGTACAATAAATATGCGACACACGTTTTATGTGTTATTTTACATGCAAAATTCGATGATGGTTACCATTTTTACAATCTTACCTCATATAATAATCCTTAATTAAAGTTCAGGACAAGTTCAGGTCGCATAAGATAGCAATTTGAATTGGATTAATCCTAATAAGCAAAACATGTTTCTGAACGCTAATGTCTGAAAAACTACAGCGGTTATATGTAATTGTCTGTATCTGGTTAGTGGTTACTAAAGGCAAAAAATGTCACAAGCTTCTCACACTTGAGGAGCCATAAGTCTGAAAAAATGACTTCCAATTTGGCTTAGGCATCGTTTATTCTTGGTTCTCTAATATATATTAAGTTGTTTAACTTTTTTGAAAAAATAATTTTGTATGAAAAGTGGGCGATAATGAATAATTATTGCTAGTCTCAGGGTAATGGGGATTAAGACCAGCACAAATATCGGTTAGTGGGAAAATCACAACATGTGCGGTACCTACAGTTAAAAAATGTTCTTATTTGCGTGTGATTAAAAGTTAATTTGAGGCAACCTTTTGTTAGTACTTAATACCTTAGGTATAGGTACACATTTATTATATTTTCTTCCAAAACAGGAATTGCGCTCATTTATGCCAAAATTCAGTCATTTACGGATCAGGCTCTTCGCAATGATCCCGCCCCAGCTCTGCCCTGACTCTGCCCTGACTGCCGAATTATACTGACGGCAGCTCCACGGGACCCACGGGACCTTTAAAGTTTAAATGCCTCCCGCCTAGCGGGCAGTCGGCGGCGCCGGCCGCGCCGGCCCACTTTCACTAGCGCCGCGTCGCGGAGACGCACTGAACTACACGCTACGTCACCTCTGACGTCATAAGACGCCCAATGAGCGGGCGGCAGAACCCGCGTCCGGCCTTGGCAATCTTGGTGCGGCACGGCGTCGGTTGCTGCCTGCTCGTGGGAGTTTTAGTGAGGCACCTGCGTCGTTTTTGTGCCGTGTGACAGACGCTGCGCAGCTGAACAGTGAGTGTGCCGGGCCGCCGACTGCCGAGTGTGCGAACGGCGGTCGTCGAGTGTGCCGTACGTGCTGTGGGTGCTGTGGGTGCTGTGGGTGCTGTGGTCTCCCATCTCGTGCACAGACGAGTGACGACGAAACTTGACACATCTGTGGTGTGTTTTAGGTCCGGCCGGCGACACGTGGACGAGTCCACTCGGCACCTGGCGGGGGAGGCACCTTCACGCCTCCCGTCAACAAACGGCTCGTCTCGTCCGGGACGGACCGAGGCGTCCCAGCTGTGTGGGTGACTCATCTCAGCAGACCTCAGCGGGAGGACCCTCCCAGTGCAGTCTGTGAGCCAGTCGGCGGTTAAAAATACCCGACTGTGACTCCCTCTTGTGCGGGTGAGGCGCGGCGTGGCCAGTGCGAGACGGCCTCGCTCGGCCCTCCCTGTCTCCAGCGAGCGTCGTGGCGTGTGGTGAGCCGGCGATCAGACGCGTGGGTGTGGCCGTCGGTGCAGTGAACGTCGTGTGAGCTCCACGTGTGACTGCCACGTGTGTCCGCCACGTGTGAGTGACACGTGTGACTGCCACGTGTGACTTGTGGTATACCGTTCGATTCAGGTGCGTCAGGTGCACCATAGCGATCGACGCAATCCAATAACGGCGACAGTCGACCTCTCGGTTCGTCAGTCACCAACATGCCGAAGATCAAGCAGGAGTCGTACAACAACGACATCACGCCGAAGCAGATGGAGGAGTGGACCAGCTCCTTCGACAAGCTGCTGGCCAGCGACCGCGGGCGCGACATGTTCATGGAACACCTCCTGAATGAGGGCAACGAGCGCTACCTCGAGTTCTGGCTGCGCTGCCAGCGTCACTCAGAGAGCTACAAGAAGGTCAAGGACGAGGCGACGGCCATCTTCGACACCTTCCTGGAGATCGACGCCCCGATGAAGGTGGACGTGAAGCGGGAGGCGGAGGCGGCGCGGCTGAAGCTGGAGCAGAAGGAGGGCGGCGGCTTCGGCGTGTTCGAGAAGGCCCAATATGAGGCCAAGGCGCGCATGGAGCAGCGCTTCTACTCGGACTTCTGCGAGGAGCTGATGCAGAAGAAGAAGGCGTGGAAGTGACAGGAGGCGAACAAGGGGAAGGGTAAAACCTGCTCCTTGTTCTGAACGCGCGTCACGGGCTGTGGTGGGTGAAGGCAGGGATCGGGGGGGGGGATGTTTGCGGAACGTGGATGTCCTTTAAAGTTGGAAGGGTTTGGATGACTTGCCTTCGGAATCAGCTGTTGGAGCTGTTGTTGCAGCAATGTGGCGAATTTCACGTGCTGCCGTTTGAGCAGGGGAAGGCGGCTGCCAGCGAACGGGGCCGAATTTGCAAGAACTCTGGCGTGTCTGGAGAATCTATGTGTGTGGGCGAAAGGCTGTTTGGAGTTGTCAGCCATGAATGAATCCCCTTGTCACTGTTTGGGTTGAGAATCCAGCCACAGTGTAAGATGTCAGCCGGTGGTGCAATGAGTGATACGAAGCTAAATTCACAAGGCAAACAATCTTGCTTTCGTCTGGCTTCGACGACACCCGAAGTTACCGCAATTTCGTTCTGTACATCGTATATGTTCGTCTGGTCGGATAGGTCAAACGTTAGAAATGTATGCAAGTATGTATGCTACGAATCAATCATTTGAAATCACTTGTTTGATGGCGCACAAAGGTTTCAACTTTCGTGGGAATTTGCTTTCATTTTTCACTCATTCACAAGAATGATGTTATGTGATCAGATAGTTAGCACAAAACAGCACCTTTGAGACAATGCTGTTGATTTCCTATCTTTAAGATAATTTCACATTCAGATGCTATGTTCTGAGTTGACCTAACTGCAGTCTGCAACTGTCTTATATTTCTGCTGCTGTTGATTGGGTGCCTTGATATGATGTGTGATTCGCAAAAACGATATATTGGCTGGTTCACTGTTACTCATTTCAACAAGCGTTTGTCATTTTTCAGCGTAAATCCGCACACCTTTTGCCTTGTTTTGACACAACAATTTAAGTCATTAATATTACAAGTGGTTTGTATCTTCCTACAACCTATTCACTTGTAGTTCGTTCAACCAAGTACAAGTGAAAATGTTGTACGAAGATACAACCCACTTGTAATATTAACGACTTAAAACATTGTGTCAAAACAAGGCAAAGAATATGCGGATGTACGCTGAAATTCTTGTAAAATGACAAACGCTTGTTGAAATGAGCTAACAGTGTAGCTCTTGGTGTGCAGCTGTGTACCTTCGCATCTGGCTTTGTCTTTGGAGCGAGACATATTGGGAGCTAGATGTTGCCTTCGGGAAAGTGCCTAGTCCACAATTAGCATATGATTATTCATATACTCCATGTTCTGTTTTATGTTGTATTTTATGTTGCATTGTAGTAGCATTGCCAACGCTCATTTTGATTGTGTTCATGCTTCATTGTGTTATCAGAAGAATCAGTATTTATTTGCATTGAGTTGACTTTATGGGAGCTTTGGTGGCAGCGTTGTAAGATCGTACCAGTACTGAGCTTAATAAGCTTGACATATTGGAAATATGAACAATACATTTTCAATATAACGTTTACGTGCTTGTTTATCAATGAGGTTTTGGGAGCAGCTGCTGGACGTGTTTTTTGCATCCTGCAATCCTTAAGTGTGAACTCTATATCTAGTATTGTATTTTAGTTGGATTGATATTTGGGATATCAATGATATTGATATGTCTTTATTAATCAATTAGTGCATATTGCAAATTTAATGGCACAATATGAGCACATAATCAGTATTATAAAAGGAATGTATGTTTCCTTGCAGGAATTATGTTGTATTTGTGTATTGTAGGTGTAAAGAAGTATCGTTTTCTTAATTATGATCCTGCAGAACATTTAGTAGACGGGTATAACCACATATATCATAGTGCAGTGGTTCCCAGCCCTCCCGACGGAATTGCCCCTTTTCAGCAGTCGGAGAAGGCCATTACTCCGTCCTTAAAACTGTGTACCGATTTACCCAAAAAGCGTTGTTTCCCAATGTGTTGGTTGCACCTGTTTACTCACTTCCATTGGAGCGTCGCAACTCACAAAAGAAGCAAGGACTGAGAGCGCACATGTATTTATTCCATTTTCTGCACCAATTGTTCAATTCTGGGCTTCGTTGCGAAAAGGCGCACTGAAGAATGATATTAGCCGTTTTTACGAAGGACTTTATTTACCGGTTGATTCAGGCGTTTGGGGGCGAATAGGAGCGTTTAGTTTAAATTAAGGGGCAGTGTTAGAGCTATGGCCACGTGACACGGTGTTAGGTCCAAAATGTACTTAATTCCGAAATACCAAATTTCCTCAATTTTGCCCATAACCCGCCATTTAGACCAAACGTCTCAATCGCCCCAAACGTCCCAAACGCCCCAGTTACTTAAGTCCTTCGTGAAAACAACTATTGTTAGCCGACGACTGCATCAAAGCTGTCTTAGCGCAACATTTATGGTTCAACTTCACAGGCTTTCGTTACCACCGCAGAATGGCTCCGTTACCCCAAATGGGGTCATGACCCACCGTTTGGGAACCACTGTCATGGTGGTACTCTAGACGTAGACATACACTATACATCATACAGATTCGCTTATACGACAAACTGTCCGTCAACCTTCTGTCACAATTAATCGTTGTTCAGGGAATGCGATATTCATCGAAACATTTCGACATTCGACAATGAACGATTTGTTTTGTTGCAGCTATTTTTTTGTAATAACGGAAGACAATTCATCGAAATAACAGGCGGACAATTTATTTGCTTCGAGACAGATTGCAAAAGATACCTACAGGCTACAGCTGCATTATCCCTCGTCCTAGTTCCTACGGGAGGGGGGCTGGCAGGCCCCCTCTCCTGAGGTTGTTCTTAAATAACTTTTTACACATGCAGCGCATCTTGCTGAAATTGTATTTACCTGAGTGTAAAACATCTATACGTATGCTGTCAAAATTTGTATTACAAAATTGGTCACGTAGTTTGGGAGATAATTACGTTTTAGTGACGTCATGTTGGTGGGAAAATGGTAGTTTTCTGAACAATTGTTGTAATTAGAGTTTTGCAGAAAATTGCAAGCCAAAACCGGCACAGATAGAAAATGAAATTTTCTTGTACATGGTTTTCTCGGATTTCCAAAGTTTTTGGTTTTTGACACAAGAAGTTAAAAAACATGTTTTTTTTAATTAGTACAAAATCAATATATTCAAAGATATAAAAAACGATAGATATGTGAAGAAACAAGAGAGATATGGGAAAATACCTTTTCTGTATTTCTAAGATAGAACTGGTTTTGGAACATTTATTTTATTCACATTGATTAATTTATAATTTGTATGTTTTCTTAAAGCGCAAAATCGCTCTTCTGGACGTGCTTGAGTCGAGGTCATTCACATGACCTGGAAGGTCACCCGTTGACCTGTAACCTAAAAATTGCATACCGTTAGATTCCACATGACAGGCAACATGCTGATTCTTACCGCGTTGCACTATGCTGCTTGGTTTGGAAGTAAACAATGGGGCTGACAGCCCCCCCGTAGGGCGAAGGTGTAAAAAGCTCCCGTAGGGCGAGGATTATATGTTGATTGGCTATTTCAAGATATGGTAAATTATGACTTTGTAAAAGCCAAAAAAGGTCATGAATTCACTACGTATTTTTCGCTTACCTTATACTGTGAACGGCAGACCGCTTGGGACCCTAATTTTCGGCGAGTAATTATGAAGGAACCGAATCCGATTAGCATGAGCTATTTTTGGCAAAGGGTATTTCAGACCCTTGAGCGAGTGGTGGGCGTTGTTAAAGGGAATA
>VOPJ01002472.1:0-16099 GCA_014673585.1 Semibalanus balanoides
ATGACCTCTAGAGCCTAAACTATTGACCTGAGGTCAATTTTGATGACGACTAAGTCGATTGCAAAATGAAATGGCTAAATATTTTTTATCGTTTGTTTCTAGATAGCATAGTTTCCGAGATATTTGGGGATTTCTGGAGCGATTTCCTAAAACTGGAAAATTTGACCTTCGATGGCCTCTGGTGACCTGAGTTTTGACGTGAGCGAAAAAATTCGGAAATAGTTTCAAAATGATTTGTGTTAACGGTTCGAACAGTGTTTTTTTTGTCTACGTGCCGTAGGAGCCGAGTTAGAGGGAGGGCGGGGGGTGTTTAACCCCCTCCCCCCAGTCGGGCGAAGGAAATGCAGAGGCCCAGTGGGGCGCGGGTTAAAGGGAATAATTCACCTAAAAAAACGAGAAAAAGCTCAGAAACGATGAAGAGAAGCAAGAAATTAAGTATCATATTACTAGTAAGTCAAAGAAACCATATATTTACGCGGGAAAAAAATGTCAATCTATTTGGTGATAATTCATATTTTTTTCCTACAAAGTAATGCGAAATCAGCTGGCTGGAGGAAGCACGGCAACGTCATCGGTAGTGGGGATCGTTGTCTGATATACATGGTTGGTACTTGCCCAAGTACTTGTTGAAGATGCCCGAAAATACAACGCTTTGAAAACCATCACAGTACTTGCTTTAAGTAGGTATTCGTCACTTTTATTTTTCACTATGAAAGTGTATTGTCCGCCATCGTCGCTCACTGTCCGTGCTCTGGGGCGTCCGTCTGGATTATGTGTCACAAGGTCATTGCAACGTCACTTGCGTAACTGTCTCGCCGGTCGTGTCCTATCACTCAGCGGGCGGCTGCGCCGTTCGGGCGGCCAATCAAAACAGCGCACGCGCCCGTTACTGGTACGAAGGTAGGGTTCGGTGACGTGGGGAGGGGACATCAAAAATTTACGCGAGCCTGGAACGTTCAGGGCACGCGCTGAACGCTACGCATACCGCTACAAACGTTGTTTATAGACAAACTTTTTAAGAAGATTTAAACATAAAAATCACTATGCATAGCATTACCTGGACAACAGTTCATTGCTTGCAAAATAAAAATAAATGAGCTACTGAAACAGTATTTTTGTCAGGCACTTACATTTCCCCAAGTCTTAACGTCATCTGTGCGTCATATCAACGTCAACTCAGCCAAAATCACCGATCAGCGATTGGAGTTACCGGGTATACCCGGTCCCGACTTTTTTATAACTGAATATTAAAATAATTAAGAGTTTCGTTGGAAAATGTGAAAGCCGTCACAAGTCTTTGAGCATGCGCACAACTTGGGCTATCTCAACTTCAAAACCCTATGTTAAAGGGTGAAAACTTATTCCCTTTAAGAGCCCATCTGTACCACATCTCGTCATAGGCGTAGTGTTAAATTCCAAAATTATTGGGTTGTATAGCTACAACCCCCTTTGCATTAAAGTTACACCCATGATCGTGACTGCAGAGTGCAGCTTCACTAGATTTGGACCTGAAATAGCTCAACGAGCACTGAAATAGCAGTTTGGGGGCCGGCTGTGTCGACGGCCGTCTCATGTAACAACCACCCCATACCTGACACAATTCACCTGGGACCATCTCAGAGGCTGATTATACACAGATCCCACCCGCACCTGATCCTGGCAAGGTACCCCAGTCACTCCAGTGACCCCAGTCACTCCAGTGACCCCAGTCACTCCAGTCACTCCACTGACCCCAGTCACTCCAGTGACCCAAGTCACTCCAGTGACCTCAGTCACTCCAGTGACCTCAGTCACTCCAGTGACCTCAGTCACTCCAGTGACCCCAGTCACGGGGTTTGACTGTGGTTCCTGGGGATGGACTACGCCTGCAACTGTGGTCTCTTTTGATTAATTTTCTCATTAACATTTTACATAATATAAGGCTATGTTATTTTATATTATGAACCTAAAACATCATGTTATGTAATTTAAATTGCAATAATTGTAATATATTCTTAGTGGTTTGATGGTGTGTCCAACATCTTCATTAAAAATCGGCAAGATCCCACAGAATCTTTCGATAAAAATATCCAGGATCCTGAAGATCCCATTACAACTTCACACTAAAAGATCCAAGATGACAGGATCTAATGACAACTTTCCTCGAAAGATCCAGCATCCCAATGATCCAACGACAACTTCCCTACAAAATCGAGGATCCACAGGATCTCTCGACACAATAAAAGGCAAATATTCAGGATCCAACAAGACACATAATATTGGATCCTAGGGATCCTGGACCCCAGATCTGTGTTGCATCTCGACACATGTCTGCCTTTGAGGCGCCGCGCAATGCCAGCGGCCTGTTTCCGGCGACCCACGGCCATCCCAGTTGACGACTGAGGCGACAGGCGGCCGACTGGTGGAGACAGGTCGGCCGGCTGGTGACGGGTCCTGCTGGAGATCGGGGGCTGGTCAGGGATGACAGCGGCAGGTTCGGCGACTGGTTGAGACCAGGTCGGCCGGCTGGTGACGGGTCCTGCTGGAGATGCGGGGCTGGCAGGGATGCACAGGCGGCAGGTCGGGCCGACTGGTGGAGACAGGTCGCCGGGCTGGTGACGGGCCTGCGGAGATGCGGGGGCCTGGTCAGGGATGAACAGGCGCAGGTCGCCGACTGGTCGGAGGACAGGTTCGGCGCGGTGACGGGTCCTGCTGGAGATGCGGGGGCTGGTCAGGGATGACAGTCCGGCCGGCTGGTGACGGGTCCTGCTGGGAGGATGCGGGGGCTGGTCAGGGATGACAGGGTCGCCGGGCTGTGACGGGTCCTGCTGGAGATGCGGGGGCTGGTCAAGGGATGGACAGGTTCGGCCGGCTGGTGACGGTCCTGCTGGAGATGCGGGGGTGGTCAGGGATTGACAGGCCGGCTGGCTGGTGACGGGTCCTGCTGGAGATGCGGGGGCTGGTCAGGGATGACAGGCCGGCTGGCTGGTGACGGGTCCTGCTGGAGATGCGGGGGCTGGTCAGGGATGACAGGCGGCCGACTGGTGGAGACAGCTCGGCCGGCTGGCTGGTGGACGCCTGCTGGAGATGCGGGGGGGCTGGTCAGGGATGACAGGCCGGCTGGCTGGTGACGGGGGTCCTGCTGGAGAGGGGGGCTGTCGGGATGATCAGGCGGCTGGCTGTGACGTCCTGCTGGAGAGATGCGGGGGCTGGTCAGGGATGACAAGGCGGCGACTGGTGGAGACAGCTCGGCCGGCTGGTGACGGGTCCTGCTGGAGATGCGAGGGCTGCGTCAGGGGATGAAGGCCGGCTGGCTGGTGACGGGTTCCTGCTGGAGATGCGGGGCTGGTCAGGATGACAGGCGGCCGACTGTTGGAGACAGCTCGGCGGCTGGTTGACGGGTTCTGCTGGAGATGCGGGGGCTGGTCAGGGATGACAGGCGGCCGGCTGGTGACGGGTCCTGCTGGAGATGCGGGGGCTGGTCAGGGATGACAGGTCGGCCGGCTGGTGACGGGTCCTGCTGGAGATGCGGGGGCTGGTCAGGGATGACAGGCGGCCGACTGGTGGCGACAGGTCGGCCGGCCAGTGACCGGTCCTGCTGGAGATGCGGGGGCTGGTCAAGGATAATCCCTGAGTCCTGACAGCGGTCCAGAGCAGCCGTGCACACCGATCGGTAACACTAGCTGTCTAGATTGACTGCCAAGGAGACGCCCATTACAAATCAATAACGCACGTTCAAGAATGCGCGAATTGGCGAGACTGAGCTACAAAAACACACGGTAAAAAAGGCGACCATCGTCCAGGCCAAGCAATCAAATCAGTAATCACACCGCCAAAAGGTGCACATTGTCCAGGTCGAGCTTCAAAGAGTGCCCTCAGCTCAGGTGGCGGTACCCGGCAGAACAGATGGAGGGTATGCGGGGGGAGGCCAGGTATTGTGGAATGTCGCCTCCGCGCGGATCTTCAGCGTTCCAGTGACGTCATAAACCGCAGCTCGGCGATAATACGCTGCCGCCTGACGGACGGCTCCACATGAATCCAATCAGCCGACATGAAAGAGACGTGCTATACTGGTCTGCTGTTTGACGCAGGAGGCGGCGAATCACGGTCGGAACGTCGCAGCACGCTATTCTCACTGATGGTTCTCACGAACAGTGGGGTAAGAATAGGTAACTCTGAGCGCAGTGCCTATTTCGAGCATCAATCAGCATCATTATCAGCCGGATGCAGCAGCATTCCCGTGGTATATGTGGAAAATCTGAATATGAGCGGCCCGAGGCCCTGCAACAAAGCCACGTGTTAAACTTCAGCTCGGCACTGAGGAACTTCTCCCCATGAGGTGGCAGCTGACAAGGAGCCTCACTGAATGACACCTGGCACGGACTGCAAGCAAGCCATGTACTTGTTCAGCTTAACAAGCACTCTTGAGAACGTTTTATGTTTACACGCCCTGGAGGGGAGGGGCGGATTTCGCACCTCCCCACTATGATATAAAACCTCTCAATGTAGCGACAAACAGAAAACGGTGTTAGATAGCTCGAGACAAGCTCTATCGAAAAAAAATTCGGTCTTGCATAGGTCAGGTCAATATTAAAGTCACCAGAGGTCATCAAAGTTCAGATTTTCCAGATTTAGGACTTCGCTCCAGAAAGATACCCCAAACTAGCTCAGGAACTATGATAGCTAGAAATAAGCGGAATAAGCAATCGAAAGCTTTTCAAATTTGTTATCGCCGGTATGTTCTCAAATTTAAGCTCAGTTTAAAAGCTTAGGCTCCAAAGATCATTGGAGATCAAAACGGCTATTTAAAAAAAAATGTTTTCGCAAATAACTTTTTATACAACAAAGATAACGAAATACTTTTGACGTCATAATAGTTATCTCATTAATACCTACTCTTCGAATAGTATTCATTTTGACTAGATTAGGTCAACTGAGAAATTTGACTTCAGGTAAAGGTCAAGTGGTAACCCAAAAAGGTCATGCTGCATATTGGGAGACGTGTCTCGAAAAGACAAGCACATTGGTGACATTTTCTTTTTCCATTTTCTTTTGTGCCATCTCCATTCTGCCGAGAGTTATTGACAACAAGTGTTAATAGTCATGAAGTTGACCCTGACCCTAGGTCACCGGTATGATACATCTGAGATTCACAAATTGTAAGTATTTATGGCCTTATAATATCTCGCCAGTTTGAAACCGATCGAGAGATCGTCCCAAAACTGTGCCTGCATACGACCGCTAACATTTGGGATGTGAGGTCATCACGTGACCTGGTCTGGTAACAGGACCTGAGATGAACCAAGGTCCAAAGTTGAAATACATAAAATGGAAGTTGAATTTCAAACAGGTATGAAAAACGGCCGCGCTGCACGCCACCGTTTTTCCTCTATCCTCGAAAAACTTTAGGGTGGACGGATTTTGCCCCCAACCCCCTCCAGGGCGCGCAGGGGCTGTTCCAGATCTGATTCCGACGTCAGGGTTCTCCGAGGCATCGGATAGCCGTCATTCTGGGCAGTGAAGGCTGTGTGGACTGGGGGGCGTTACTGTGGGCCGACCGGGCCACAGCAGGGGTCCCGTGCAGCCTCCCTCCGCCGTGTGACGTCACTATTCACTGCAGACCAGCCGCCCTCAGCGTCAACATCACTGATGTCACCATCGATATGCAGCGCGCGATGTTGTCATGTCGTCAGCTCCGAGGTGCAGCTGGCCAACAGCTCCTCGAAAGGTCAGGGCCGAACTGGTGTTCCGGGCCGGACCCGTGTTCCGGGCCGGACTGGTGTTCCGGGCCGGACTGGTGTCCCAGGCCGGACTGGTGTTCCGGGCCGGACTGGTGTTCCGGGCCGGACTGGTGTCCCGGGCCGGACTCGTGTTCCGGGCCGGACTCGTGTTCCGGGCCGGACTCGTGTTCCGGGCCGGACCCGTGTTCCGGGCCGGACTGGTGTTCCGGGCCGGACTCGTGTTCCGGGCCGGACTGGTGTCCCAGGCCGAACTGGTGTTCCGGGCCGGACTGGTGTTCCTGGCCAGACTGGTGTTCCTGGCCGGACTGGTGTTCCGGGCCGGACTGGTGTTCCGGGCCGGACTCGTGTTCCGGGCCGGACTGGTGTCCCAGGCCGAACTGGTGTTCCGGGCCGCGACTCGGATGTTTCCGGGCCGGACTCGTGTTCCGGGCCGGACCGTTTCCCGGGCCGGACCCGTGTCCGGGCCGACTGGTGTTCGGGCGGACTGGTTCCGGCCGGACTGGTGTTCCGGGCCGACTGGTGTTCCGGCCGGGACTGGTGTCCGGCCGACTGCTGTGCCAGGCGAAACTGTTTCGGCGGAACTGGTGTTCCGTGCCGGACTGGTGTTCCCGGGCCGGACTCGTGTTCGGCCGACTGGTGTTCCAGCCGAACTGGTGTTCGGGCCGGACTGGTGTTCCTGCCGGACTGCTGTCCTGGCCGGACTGTGTTCCGGGCGGACTGGGTTCCGGGCGGAACTCGTGTCCGGCCGGACTGGTGCCCAGCCAACTGGTGTTCCGGGCCGGACTCGTGTTCCGGGCCGGACTGGTGTCCCAGGCCGAACTGGTGTTCCGGGCCGGACTGGTGTCCCAGGCCGAACTGGTGTTCCGGGCCGGACTGGTGTTCCGGGCCGGACTCGTGTTCCTGGCCGGCAGATTGAGCCTCAGTTGTGGTCAACTGACGCTTGTCAAGCGTCTATTTATATACGCCGTCGCGGTCAGCACTGACTCGCGCACGGGTCGATATGACTTCTCATGGTCATCGGACATCGGCAGTCGCCCTGAGACGGGATTTGTTCGGTGTGACAGATCGTGTTGCCGGCTCTGATCGGCCCGGCTGCAGAAGGCCAGGGTTCACAGAGCTCGCCTCGTCGACTACGCTGTAAGCCGGCGTTCCATGGCACCGCCCACGCCTGTATGCTGCAGTGGCGCGCTGATAAAGCTATGGTAAACAGCGCTTATCTGACGCTGACAAGGCGGCCCTTCCGCCGGACAGCGGCAGCAAAATAGCTCGGCTCCATGCCCAGGAGCACGTCACGCTGAAGTTAGCATTCGTGTAGAGAAATTAGAGAATTATGAACGTGGCAATGCTGCAAGTGTTTAACCCTATTCCCTGCGGGGGGGCAGATTCTGCCCTTCCCGGTAGTTTTTCGCCCGCCGCTTCTAAACCGTTACGTCTATCGTTTTGAAACTGTCGGACTTTTCCTAAATATGAATGACGCGTGTTCTGTGAATAATTTGAAAAAATCGGCCTGGCAGAGGCGGCTCCAGGGTCATTTTTTGGGGAGGTCGTTACGGATGCGGGTGAGCGGCGCATACTTCCTTCGTAGTTTGCGGTGGAATAAAAGCGTCAGAAACTAAGTCGATGCTTTTACCCTCATACATAATTGAATATACATTTTTAGGACAGAGGCGAACTCGGGTACATAAAATGGGAGGCGATATTCTCCGTCAATTTAGTCCAAAACTTCAAATAAGCAGGATGATAAAAGGCGTTCCGCACTGTCCCTCCCACCGTTGATTTACCTGAATCCACTTATCACATATTTTTTACATTTAAACAATTACAGTAACAAAGCCCACATGTGACGTTCCCACGTCCCAAACACTAAGGAAAAGCACATATTTTTTTTTCTGTAAAAAATCCCCCATTTTTTATCCCTGAGTACGCCTATGACTTTTCATATGTGTTCTTATCCCTTTCACACATTGAAGGGCATGATATTGGAAGCTCAAAAACTTTTTGCATGAAATCAGTAGAATCACATGGGCCAACAATGACCTTTCAAAAACACCCCAAATTTTCGTATTTTTTGCCCCCTGGTCCCCCATTTAAAACATAAAAGGCAAATTTCGGAGGTCCAAAAGAAGATTTCGTCACGAAAAATCGAATTTTGGTGTTTGTCCCATTCGAAATCGGCCGAGCGGTTCTGAATTCTTGGGGGGGGGGGGCAGAATCTGCCCCTCCCCGCAGGTTAACGTAATTCTGGCCGCCCGCAGGGAATAGGGTTAATGGCTGTCTGACCGTCTGTCTGGCAGACTTACTGACTGACAGACTGATTGACCGCTAGGTGGGGATCGACTGACTGACTATCTGGCTAGGGATCGACTGACTGACTGACTTACTGGGCTTGCCTAACTGCGCAGCGATCATTCTCTCACTCAGCCTTGTCCTTGAAGTCAATGAAAGGCCCATTCATATTCATTTATCATTGCCTGTCCCCTTTGCGGTTGCAGCTGTATGCGGAGTGGGTGGCTGTGCTGGCTCATGTTCGAACCTCCCTTCTCCTGCCGTCTCTTCTCCCCGGCGTGCGCGGAGGTGGTTACGTCAGCGCCAGAGAAATCTTAAGGGCCTAAGGTACTTAGAGATCTCAGATGAAGATTAAATGCACAAATCACTTACTGTCAGAGGACTGCTAGTCATTGCTCGTTCGAGGAATTACCTGTTACCGAATGCCTATTAATCGCTGACGTAAGGTGCTACAATATACCCGAAAGCTTCTATTTTAGTACCTATTTTATGGAAGAGTAAAGGATGAAACACAGTCTTCGCGCAGCTGCGCGAAGTGGATGTGGGTGCCTGTTGAAATACTTTGGACGGAGGTCGCAAAAACTGCACGATGCGGGAAGAAAAAAAACAGCTATTGAAACCTAGCCATGTATTTGAATAGGCAGTATGCCACTTCACGCAGCTGCGTGAAGGCTGTGTTTCAGCCATTAAGTTCTCTTCGTATTAGAATCCATACCCATCACCCACTCCTTATCATGTTGGTTTGGTTTGTTTTTTTCGCGGCCCTAGGCAGATCGGAAGGACGTTGAAAAGTCGGAGGGCCTCTTAGACGTTCTGAAGGGACCCTGGGCCTTTCGACAGTCAGAATGGAGTTGTCCAGTGTGAATAAAACTCAATATTTTCGTACCGCTCAGCGGCGCAATTAAACTACAAATTGTATTATACACGGGTCAAAAATTGTGCCGTTTCCTCGACGCATTTATGTGTTATGCTGCCATTTTCCTATATTGTTGGACAAAATAGTTCGCTTTAACACTTTTTTACCACATTTTTTAACGCAAAAAGCATGAATTTAGAGGTCCGCACCATACGCAATGTGCGCATTGATAATAATGCATATCCAGGGCATAAGATTAAAAAAAATCGCGCCGCTGCAATCGATTAAAAAATTGCAGGTCTTGAGCCAAACAAAATATTCCCAGCTGGTAGAGCTTATTTCAAATTGTTGTCACTGGTTGCATAATTGATATGGCAGTATGCTAACTCCAGCTTCTAAAAGTTGGTATTGCCTATGCTCTACCTACCATACTACATTACCCATCCTTGTAACGTGCTGTTTTAATTCTCTTCCATTTTATTTGGCCCTTCAAACGCCTGGGAAGGGAGCCCTTTCAACACATGGGAAGGGGTCCTTTCGACGCGCCTCCTCCCACCCCTGGACGAAATCCTAGTTTACGTGCCTGGCAGAATCTGGTACTCCCTCCCGGATATTCTCAATAACTTAAATGCCCCATATTTTTATATGATATATATATTATAGATATTTATTTTTATATTATATATAAATTATATATATATATATATATATATATATGATATATATATATTATATATATATATAAATACACATCGACATTAATCTTCCAGAACCTCATGCTTATCCTAATTTACGTCCTATCAACATTGCAATGAAAATGTTGCAGTGCTTTGGGAGAAAACGTTGTTTTAGTGAAGCCATGTCATGCCATTTTCGGTGGAAAATGATTAGTGTTTTAAAAAATCGTAGAAATTTGAGTTTTGTATCACATCGCAGATACTAAACCCCAAAAGAAAAAGTAACATTCTATTCAAAATGGTAATCTCGGATTTCCAGATTTTAAAATTGTTATCCCTAACACACAAAAAAAAACGTTGTCGAAGTGTTATGTGTCTTTTTACAATACACTGCACTATTTTTACAATCTGGCCCCCATTGACTACAAGGGCCGCGCCCCTCTTATCCCAATCCCCCCTGGGCGAAATCCTGGCTACGCCCCTGACAAATGTACAAAAAGCTATTGATTTTCCTTTTCTGCCCATAGTTACGATCATGTTCATGGAAAACGCAACGAAAACAATGTATATCGGTAGTATCACTACGCAGCGGCGCAAGTTACCCCTGTGTAATGGCACAGATAAATATATCCTGATATGGATTTTTGACATTTTCACCCTATCTAAAACCCAACATTGCCTACCCCTGCCTCTATGCCCTTGAATGGGAACGTTCCCTATTTTTCACAGCTACACCCCTGGATGAAAGTGGAGCAGCATCTCTCGTCCTACTGCGATCTCGTGACACGTCTTTTAAGTGGACTTATGATCCCATGGGATCTTTGAACCACGCCAGGATGAGTGACACCATCGACCTGAGACTATGTCCCTACCTGTCAGCCGTTCAGCTGACGGCGGCGCTGGCGGGAGACGAACGGTCCCGAGTCGGTATCAGTCTCTCTGGAGCTGCGGCGTCACAGGCAGCTGTTACCAACAACCTAATTAGGCCTAGCAGTGTCTTCAGCAGTGTCTTCAGCAGTGTCTTCAGCAGTGTCTTCAGCAGTGTCCTCAGCAGTGTCTTTAGCAGTGTCTTCAGCAGCGTCTTCAGCAGCGTCTTTCTTCAGCAGCGTCTTCCGCAGCGTCTTCAGCAGCGTCTTCAGCAGCGTCTTCAGCAGCGTCTTCAGCAGCGTCTTCAGCAGCGTCTTCAGCAACGTCTTCAGCAACGTCTTCAGCAGCGTCTCAGCAGCGTCTTAAGCACCGTCTTCAGCAGTGTCTCGCCAGCCAGGAGCTGCGGCGCCACGCGGGGGTTGTTACCTTCCGCACGACCTGGTGAGACCATCCCACCCGCCGCCTGTCACCCTGATAATTTCCCTGCTGACACAGCTGACACAGATGGGTGACACGTGACGGGTGACAGCGGCGGAGAGGGAGCTGGGAGCTCTCAGGAGGAAGCTGGCACCTCTCAGGAGGAAGCTGGCACCGTGCACCAGTTCAGTCTCTGAACGTACCCACGGAGGTGCCAGCTTCTATTTAAAATAGGAGAAGAAGTAAACGAAAACGTTTGACGGATGAGTGACAGCTACTGGTTTGAGATGCTCTTTTTACATTGTCATCTATAAAGACTAGGTTGATGTAGCAGTACCCTATGGAGTCCCAGGCGGATCCAGCCGCTCTTTTTTTTTTTTGGGGGGGGCAACTTTTTCCGGAAAAAAGTATAATTTTTTTCGGCGCAGGGGCGGACCCAACCGCTCGGTTGGAGGGCAACTTTTTCTGGCAAAAAGGTAACCCATTTTTTATCGGTCGATTTGGGCTGGTCACCTTATTTTTGTACTTTAGATTTACAAATATAAAAACAAATACTTTTTTCAGGTCCTTTTCGGCGCGCGCAGCGCTCCGAAAAGGGCCTGCCGGGCTTCCAGGGGGGGGGGGCGCCTCCGCCGCCCCCTTGGCTACGTGCCTGTCTGGTCCCCACTATTAGCTCTTCGGTCTAGCAAGCTGGGCACCGCTGGAGCAGCTTCCGGGTGCCGATGTCTGCGTAATTCCGTTCGTATCTTTTTTTTAAAACTCGGCGGACTTGCTAGCTTAACATGTAGCCTGCTTGAAAGTTATTATTTTATGAAGGGAGTGGGCCTGTGTCTGGGATGAGGAAATACCGTCAAGGGGAGCCTCTGACAGACACTTAATGGAAATAATTGATCAATTTTCCTAGTTTGTATAAGCAATATCAAAACATGTGTTATGCCGCGAGGCGGCGCGAATTTTTCATTTTTTTGTACTGTGAATAGCAGGATTTCGACCGCTTCTAAGCTATTTTTACGATACATTGTTATATGTACCCGAGTACCAGACTCGCCACGCCATCTTAGTACCAAATAGTACCAAATCAGTTCCGGTTTGAATAATGTAGGTACTCACTGATATCCTTTGGGGGAGAGCAAAAATATATTTAGACCACCCTTTTTCCTCTTTTTTTTTTGGGGGGGGGGGGTGGGCATTGCCGGATTGCCCCCTTGGATACGCCCCTTTAGAGTCCTATGTAAGCAGTCACGCATGTCGCAGCTGCCCACAGCCGTTTCACTAGCATGTTTGGCAGCCTGCAGAAATGTTGAAGAGACGGTGGGGGGAAAAAAAAAAAACACAGATGGCCCACGCCACGCTCCGAGGCTGCCTTCGTCCACACGGTCCAACACACTATCGCCGCATGTGACGTCACGCCACAGCTGACTGTCGTGACGTTCACACAAGCAGCTGACTTGCCGAGTAGGGCCGATCAATTGGCTGCCAGCGCTCGGTCCACGACGTCACGGTTGCTGTGAGACGCGTCGCAGCAGCTGACTACCGGGTGGGCGGGGCCGTGGGTGGGGTCCGTCTCCAGCCCTGGGGAACTGACAGGCACGTAGCCAGGATTTTTATCAGGGAGCGGGGGTGCACGTCGGACAAAAAATTGCACCTCAGCCATATGTTGCTGACCGGGGGGGGGGGATTCCAGAGAGTCTCATTCTATCTAGTGTGAACTTTTTTGCTCAGTGAGGGGGGGGCAGCATGGCCCCCGTGGCCAGGGGCGGATTTTCCAAGGGGGCCAAGTCCGGCAATGTCCCCCCCCCAAAGCGAAAGAGGGTGGGGCCAAACATATCTTTTGCCCCCCAAAGGATAATCAGTGAATACCCACTATTATTAAAATACGGACCTGTTTGGTACTTTTGCTATTAACATGGTGAGTCTGTGCACCGCGAAGGAAAGATAAATTTATCGGTTAAAAATCTTGAAGCAGTCAACCATCCAGCTATCACAATACAACTGGGAAAATTGTCGCGACCGCTTCGCGGCATCCACCAAGTTCACAATCGCTTACACAAATGGAAAAATGGAAAAAAATAATTTCATTTAGTGTATGGCAGAGGCTCTCTTGACGGTAATCCTGGCCCCAGGGCCTACTTCAACAGATATAACCCCGCCTCCACCGTTTTCCACCTTAGCCGTTACGGGGGCCGGAGGGCTGAAGGATCCCTGTTAACTCCAAAACCAAAGCATCATATGAGCAACGGCGGTAAGAACCAAGCATTTGCCTGTCATGTGAGGAACTAACGTATGCAAATTTAGTTCAGTCATTGGGTGAACTTCCCAGGTCAAGGTGAATGACCTCGACTCGATCACGTCAAGAATACGTTTTTATCTCGTCAGAAAACTCAAACATGAGAAATGGAATACAATGTAAAAATAAAAATCTTGGCCTTGACCAGTTTTGTCTCAGAAATAACAGAAAATGATTTAAGTTTTCGATATCTGGTCAAAGATAAGTAAAAAAAAGGTGATTAAAAAATGACGTCATGAGTTTCGTACACTTAAGGAGCCATCACTCAATCACAAAAAGTTATTGCAAGTCATTGCTTTAAAATTGGGTTTGGGTATTTCCCATATTTAGTTCTCTCACTTATCTTTTGGATTTCAAAATCTTTGACAATTTTATTTTTTAGTGATTCCCCATTTTTTTCAGTTTTTAGGGGTTCGAAACCCAACATTTCGGAAATCCAAGTTGGCCTTTTCCTAATTAAAATGGCATTTTCGATCTTTGTCGCTTTCTGTTAGCAATTTGCTGCAAATCTCTATTTTCTACGAAAATTTACAATATAGTTACCGTCCTTTCCACCAAACTATAAAAATCGTCACTAAAACATCATTTTCTCTTTCTCCCCAAATGACCTGAACCATTTCAGTGAAATTTTGCCAAAGCATAACGTATAATTGATGCAACCAGCTAGTGAAATTCCAGCAAGATGCGCCGCATGAAATGAAAAGTATTTCAGAAAACATCAGGGAGGCCTGTCAAGCCCTGAGGCGAGGGTTAATTTCAAAGCTGGCTCAAGTTAAACATGGCCTGCCGAGTTCCGAAAAGGCGACGCGAAACGATATGACGTGGACATCGGGCCCCTAAAAACCTAAAGTACCTAACATCAACCAAATCGTATTTCAAAATGAAATCCACATTAAAAATGTTGCAAAGGCATGCACGCAGACAAATCGAATATAGTTTTTCGTCATTGCATCCGACCGCCTCAATATTATCGCTGACGCCCTTGCGAGTTGGTATGAGATAAACGTTATTCATTGAATTAACCTACGTGTGATGTGTCTTAGCGAAATGGTGTTCTTGTGTGTTTTAAAAAGGATTTTTTCCCGGATCTTTACCCCCAAAACGATTTTTTCCGCCGATTTGTTTTACGATTTTTTTTTCGAAAAAAAGTTTTTTCCGAAAAAAGTATTAAAAAATAAAAAAAATCAGAAAAAATGTAGTTTTTCGTAAAAATAGTATCTTTTAATCTTTAATGCCAAATAAGGTGAAAAGCCCAAATCCGTGAAAAAATGGGGTACCTTTTTGCCGGAAAAAGTTGCCCCCCCCCAAAAAAAAGAGGGGCTGGATCCACCCCTGCCCGTGGCCTTCCTTGGCTACGTCCCTGAGCACTGACACCCCTTCCCTCCCCTCCCCCGATGCAGCAGCTCGGTCAGAGAAGGTTCACAGACCTCTGAAACAAACACAACAGTGAAGGTGCTTCGCTCGAGACTGTCTTCGTCAGGCTCCATGGAGAGCGGGAGTCAGTAGGACCAGTGACGTCAGGTATTGATTTACGCACCGCAGTTGCCACCGTAACGAGCTGATGTTATCCTTCAATGGCTGAACAGCTGCAGTGGCGCGGTGGCTCGCCCATGCCGTCGAAGACGAGGAACAAGGGGAGCGATCTGGCGCAGGGGCAGGGTTCCTGTCTTCTGTGCCGTTGACCCGGGGTAAAATCCCTGGGGAGCCCGTGTACTGCAGGGAGGTTGATTTCCCCTTCAGGTTTTTCGAGATTGACGGAAAAACAGCAGCGCTCATCGCCAACAAATTTCGTACATCTGTTTGGGCATTAATTACCAACGCTTTGTGAAATATTTAACTTCTTGTCTCCTCAGGTAAGGTCACAAGGTCACGTTAAGTGACCTTGCCTCCACAATTTTTTGTGATCGTGCCAAAGCCACAGTCTTTTCCCGAAATATTTGAAACGTGCAGGAGTTGATAAGGTTATCATATCAGTAACTACAATTCGCTAATCTCGCATGTTTCGTATCGGTGACCTAAGGTCAGGTCAATTTCCTGACCTCTCCGTTATAAGTAAACGGGAAAATATACATTTTTTCAGATAATTCGCATCAGATAAGCCCATTCTTCCCGAATCATGTTATTTTTGCTCATGATTGATGATCCAGGTGCAATTGTCCCTCAGCTATCTCCGCAAGGTCATCTGAGGTCATCAGAATTGTTTTGCTTATAACTATTGATAGAGAAAGATAGAGACGTTCGGATGACACAAACATGTTTGTCTCATCGAGCCGCCGCGTTGCCTTATATGCAACATAACCTACCTGGGTCACCAAATGACATTGACCTGAGCCCCGAGGTAAAATTTATCAGTTGAACTTAACAGGTAAGCATTAATAGGTTTCAAAGCGCCTTAACGGAAACACGATGGCGTCAACAATATTTCCCTTGCTTTGCTTCGTGTAATGCTATTCACGAAAAACAGCTTTGCCAAACATAGCCTTTTTTATCTTTGATAGTCTGGAGCCAAAACTATTGACCTGATCTAAGGTCTGAGGACATGTTGGCCATTTAATTTAAGATCTTTCGATTTTTCGTTTGTTCCTGTGCTATCCTACACTCAAAACCTGTTTTAAGAACTTACACATAATGGAATCCTTCGAGATACCTCCATAGTCTCAGGCGGTCACTTTGCGCGCTTTCCGCGGTTTGGAAACCATTTAGTTTTGCGTCGAGACCAAAAAAGCATGAGCTAGAGACAATAAATGGTCTCCGAGACAGTAAATGGTCTCCGTGACTATCTATGGAACAGAAAAGTATGTCCCGACTCAGGATCGAACCCGCGGGCTTTTTTTGCAGTCAGGCTGTTGAGACGGTAAATGGTCTCCTGAAAACGTAAATGGTCTCCTGAAAACGTAAATGGTCTCTTGTAAGCAGTAAATGGTCTCCTGGTATTGAACTTATTCCATGAAGATTGCATACCATAGCAATGGCATGTGGCGCTGTAATT
>VOPJ01002473.1:0-10967 GCA_014673585.1 Semibalanus balanoides
GTCAAGTCACGTCTTCTGATATGCAACATGACCTACTTGGGTCACCACTTGACCTTGACCAAAGGTCATTTTTTCAAGTTGACCTAGCATGATACAATTTGAAAAATTTCAAACTGCCTTGACGAGACAAACACGATGGGGTAAACAGTATTGCGTTATTTTTATTTGATATGAAGTTATTTGCGAAAATATTTTTTGTTGTAAAAAATCAGCATTTTTACTATCATGACCTTTAGAACCTAAGCTATTGACCTGCGGTCAAATTTGAGGATACCTAAGTCGATTTCAAATGTTAATGGCTAGCGATTGTTTTTTGACAGTTTGGTTCTAGATAGCATAGTTTCCGAGATATTTTGGGGTTTCTAGAGCGATGTTCTAAAACTGAAAAAATGGCCTTCGATGACCTCTGATGACCTGAGTTTTGACCTAAGCGAAAAAATCTGAAATAGTTTCAAAATAATTTTGATAACGGTTCGAACAGTGTTTTTTATTTTGGTCTACGTGCCATAGGAGCCGAGTTAGAGGGGGGTGTTCAAACACCCCCAGTAGGGCGCGGGAAATGCAGAGGCCCAGTGGGGCGCGGGTTAATAGGTCCAGCCGTTTCTCAGCTGTAGCAGGGTCATATTTTCTGACATCCCTGACGCGGCACTTGTCACGCACCATACTGACCCCTCACGTGAGACAAAACATGTCAATAATAATAATAGCATTGCAATCGGCTATCAGATGAACCGCTTGTCAATCAGATGCGGGATTTAAAAATATAAGCTTTTGAAAAGCGTTGTGGTCGGGCCGAGCCGGCTGGGCCGGACCGGGTCGACATTGTGATAAAAATCCGGTATTCAGTGAGGACACGCTGTGCGCTTCGCGTTCACTCGTAATTACATCAAACGATTTAAGTTCAGATTCATTTGCGACGGCAAAACAACACATAACGAAAACAATTGAAAGGCATGCTTCGCACAAAACGAGCCTCTGTTGGACGGATATAACGAAATTGACGCATATGTTAACTCCGAACTTTTATTGGAATAACCCTACCCAATGATATCTATCTCGGCAAACGATAAATCGCACGGACATAAACACATAAATCACAGATTCGTTGACGAAATGATCGGCCGGCACGTACCCACACCACCCACACCATTACCCCATACGATTACCAGTACCATCACCCACACCATCAACCATTACCCAGACCTGCCAATACATAAAATAAAATTGCGCATGCGCAAAACGTCCCTCAGAACGATCAAGCTGAAATTCGGTGGTGTGGTTAGACACAACACTGGCAATGCCGCGCAAGTCAAACTTTGAGTCACACTGCACGTGTTCAGGTGCACACTCCTATTCTGTAACTAATGTCCTTGCTATCGGGTTCATTTAGACTCGCTCGTTCTTCGCCGTTTAAGGCGTCTTACTGGTTTGAAACACCTCTTGCTTTATTTATTTTTTAACTTGTTTATCCTCCACTGTATAGGTACGCCGCCTCCTCCTCTGCAAGATATTGTGTACTGTTTTAATTACATTGTTTTCGTTGCACTTTCACAGAAATACCATACAGATTTGACACTGCGTAGACTGTGGGCATCCATTGTATTCGTATTTTGCCCTGTTCTCTGTCCATTTCCTCGATATCTTCCGGGCTGTGAGCGCAGTGGAGGAGGCTGCATGTCGGTGGCTCGGTTCGCCACCGCGGCAGGCTGCCCTTCGTGCCGATACCGTCTCTGCGGTGGAGTGCCTCTGTCGCGCCGCGTCTGACGCTCTGTGGTTTGTCTGCACCTGACAGTGACGCTGGCGTGACGTGGAGTGACGCGGGGGAGCCACCTACGAACTGACGTCACCGTACTCTGGAGTGACGTCACGGCGGCCATGGCGGCGCCACTGGACAGTCTGCCGCTGGAGATTCTGCTGGAGGTGGCGTCCTGGCTGGACTGGCGCTCTCTGCAGAATCTGGAGCGGGTGTCTGCCCGCTGCCGGGACGCGGTGACGCTCCGCCTCGGCCAGCTGCGCGTCTTCCGCATCACCAAGGCCGACGCGCTCGGCGCTTTGTTCGACGACGCGGAGCTGGCGCTGCTGCCGCGGCTGACGGCGCTGCAGGAGCTGCATGTGGAGCGCTCGACTAAGAGGGAGGTGTGGAATGTGCTGCAGGAGCTGGTGGCTGCCTCTCGGCCCTGGCCGCAGCTGGAGCTGCTCACGCTGAAGTGGAGCGCCCTGGAACTTGAAGACTGCTGCTGGTATGAGCACGCCCCACTGGGTCAGCTCTGCGCCAACTGCCCCCGACTGACAGATGTCAGGCTCGTTGGTGATGCCGACGACAAGTGCATGACAGCTGTGCTGGCGGCGCTCCCCGGCCTGCGCGCGCTCCATGTCGGCGGAAGCCGCTGGATGGATTTTCAGGGCGTCTGGCTGGCGCAGCTGCCGGCTGAGCTGCGCCGGTTCTCGGTCAACTGCGGCAGGATTGACTCTAGGACGGTGGCGCAGTTGGCGCGCTGCGGCGAATTGCGTAGTCTGGAGCTATTGGAAGCGATGTGGCTGCGGCCGACTGACCTGGTGGCCGCCCTGGCTGGCTGTGCCCGGCTGGAGCGACTCCGCCTGACCAGCCTGAACGAGCCCGTGAGCGGCTGTCTGCCGCCGACCGGCCTGCACGCGCTGCGCCACCTCGACCTGACCGGCTGCTGGCTGACGGATGCCGACCTACGGCGGCTGCTGGAGCGGCTGTCCGACCTGGAATCTGTCTACCTGATGCACTGCCGCAAGACGACGCCGTCCGGCCTGGCGCTGCTCGGCCGTCTCCACGCGCTTAGCTCCCTCAGTCTGGTGGGCAGCGACGGCGTCTCGGACTGGGTGCTGGACAGGCTGAGCGCGGCGCCGCTGGTGGAGCTGCAGCTCGGCGACGTCAGAGCGGCGTTCACGAGGGATGTCACGCCGGAGGGCTTGCTCCAACTCACTCAGAATTGCCCAACTCTGAGGACGGTGATGCTCCAGACCAACTTCGGGGTGGTGGAACGGGTGACATGCGGTCCCGGAGTCGAGGAGCGTCACCTGTTGCAATGGTTGCGAGCCGGTATGTTGAAGATGTCGGATCCGGCCTTGGCAAGCCATTTATGGGAGCCACATAACCTGAGAAGTTGAAGCGCCCCTGAGCCCTAATCATCATCATACCCGGCAATATCGTGTAGATTCGTTTGCTGTGACGGGAGCGGACGTGTCTCAGCGCTTCTCAGCTGAGGCCGGGGATGCTGAGGTGGTGGAGTGAGAAGGCTGTGGGAGTCTCCAAATTCCGTCTGCTGAGCTGAGTCTGCAGTCGCTGCGGTTATGTCAGCACGAAGAGGTTTCACATTGGAGTGCGATACGTTTGGCATGCTTAGTGTGGTAATCCAGATTTTTCAATAAACGTATGTTGCTTTGCTTACGTGTCGTTTAGTCGCAAAGGTAAATATGTCAGATACAAGGCGTATATCGATAATTGCATTTCACCAGTGTGGTGGGCACCGCTAACCGAAAAGTCAGCTTCGCTAACTGCGCTAATCAACTAACTAAAAAATTCACGTCCGCTAACGCTAAACCGCTGAACCGCTAACAAAATTATAAAAAGCAATATATAATATAAAAATAGAAAACATAATTAGGCTAGTGTTAGGTAATCTAACGCTAACCGTTAACCGCTAACTGTTTTCATATAAATTAGCTCTTAGTTTTTATTTATATTTTTTACTCTTCAACCCTCAAAAACAGACTTGGAGAGCTGCAGTTTCAATGTTTCACCCTGGGCTGACAAATAGTGCGATGATGATACATAATGCGGGAGCCAGAAAATACCCCTTCAAGTTTAATCCGGTGCCGAAAAGGCTATTCAAATTTTCGACCTTTCAAGACTATTGTGATGGCGAGCGAGGACTACTTTAATGTGATTTTTGTTGGTGAGAACGCCAATTGAAGGGTAATAATTTTAATATCGTTTGCTTATAATATGTAGCAGTTAGCCGTTTTCACGATGGGTTATTTTGCGCGAAATGTTTTAAATTTCTTGAAATGTTTTAAAATGTTTTAGTAGTAGCCGCTTTCACAATAGACTAATTTGAGAAAAAATGTTTTGGCCTCGCCCTACGGGACCATAAGGCGAAGCCAAAACATTTTATACGCAAATTAGTCCATCGTGAAAGCGGCTAATACTAAAACATTTTAAAACATTTTAAAATGTTTTAAAATATTTCGTGCAAAATAAGCCATCGTGAAAACGTGATCTGCTTGTTTGTGATCTGCTTCAGCAACATTGCTCAGGTCACATGACCGCTTTGTTTCGGCCAGATTTGGTCGGAGGCCACCGAAATCGTTTTTACCAGCCCTGCGGAAGACGTAAAATTTATTTATATATATATATATATATATATATATATAGGAGAAGGTGCCCAAAGCTTCACGTTGATAGCTCCTTTGGCTTTTGAGCCTTTGCGAAAGTTCCTCATGGAGAGGGCGTTTTCGCCCACATTCAGTCGATGGTGGTTTAAGGTGAACTTAGTCGAATGACACACGGGGAGAAGATGAGTGGCAAAGGTAATGCATCAGTCTCTCCAATCTCCATGCAAATGCGTCGGGTAGCGTAAAACTGGCAGCACCACTCACTGCTGGAGAGCACCGCCCATCGGAAAATCTGAAAGTGAAAAAGCGTAGACAGTGAGCTGTCGGCCATTTGCAGTCCGGTCACGACAGGTACGCTGGGCGTGTAAAACAATGCCAAGATTGTCAAATTTTGTGTGGTTTATACAGTTGAAACTTTAAGACCAATTAGTAATTTCTTAATACATTTCTTTAACCCGCGCTTGACCGGGGTGGGGAGAAAATATTCCTTCCTGACGAGTTTCCACGTAAGCTCAAAACAAAATGGCGTTGTCAACGTGAAATTTGTGATGCCTTCCACCACATAAGTTTTACATCTGTGTAAAAATGGAGATATTTCGTGGGTCAATTTTTAAGACATAGCCAATTTTGTGACGTCACTACACACGAGTTTGACGATAAAATCAGCTAGACTTAAACAGGCCGTTCAAAGACCACGTGTTGACTACAATGCAAACGAAAAACGTCAAAATATAGAAAATGTCGATGCCTACAAAACGGCTGGCTATCTCGTCGCATCTTCGAGAATTTTGGTTTTGACAAATTAAAAATAAACGGAACATATGTCGGAGAACCACATATTACAAATACCCAAACCAAGTTGAAAAGCAACATCTTGATTTTGTATTACCTATGGCTCCCTAAGCATGGTAACTTGGTAAGTCATGACGTCATATTTTGAAATTTCGTTTTCTCAGGCTTTTTGACAAGGTAAAGGCAAATAAATGTAGCACTGTATTTCTAATATAAAAATTGATCTAAAAACATGTCTTTTTTGTTAAAATTTATCAACTTCAAATTTTGAACTTTTGTGACCTGAACTTGACCTGAGCTTGACACTAACTTTATTAAAGGGAGAGTGCCACCTCGCGGGCCGATCTATAGTTTTTGGTGTGTATCGGTAGATTAAGCGTGTTCGATTTCACCTGCAAAGTCTTGTTCCCGAAACTGACCCCGTTAGATAAAAAAAGACTTTAGCACTTCCAATGATTGGTAGTCATTCGTAAAATTGGAACCGCCTCCGCACTATTTTGAATCACTTCTTTGCGGGCTATAATTTTCTTTTGAATATTGATAACTGAACATCACCATTCCATTCCGTCAGTCAACTTAAAAAATAAAAAGCGTATGCAGTTAATTATATTGTAAACAATCTTATAGCTTCTTTTAATAATTAAATAGCCAGAATAGCAACAATATTTGAGGCTCGATTTTGGGCTGTAAAAGTTAAGTGACATTACCCTATAACACAGATAAACGTTTCAAGTTCAAATCGCGGAAAATTCAGACTATGGCTTTGGATTTATTGTTATTTTACACATACACATACACACACATTTTTATTGTACACATTGCTGACGAAAGATTAATTCCAGAAACGAATTGATATCACGTATTGCACTTCCCATCATTCGGCAAAGCACAGGTGATACAATGATAACAGGTTAATTATGAAAGAATAATTAATGAAAATATAGCGCATCAGCTATACGTAGCGACATTCTAGTGGCAAGTAATCTAGTATTAGTTATGCCAGTCTAATGCCCCCAAGTACGCCATCGCCCATCAAGAGCGGCCATCATGAATTTAGTGTTGCACAGTCGTGACCAACATTTGGAAGTCGAAAATAGAAAAAAAAAAAAATGCGCTTTGCCGATACTTGCTTTAACGGCAAATTTGAGCAAGAGCATACATTATGAATTAATTTCCAGCATTCATTTTAAGCAATTTCTTAAGAAATCCTCCGAGCAGCACTATCCCTTTAAATGAGTTCTGAGTTCATATGGTAAAATGATTAGCACTATAAAATTAAACGCATCAAACATCCCATCAAACATGTGTCACATGACTTTCGAAAATCTTTTGCGGATAGTGACCTTTTGTGACCTCACATTGACCTTGATCTTTGCCAAAATCTCATATTAGCTCATGCGGGATGTGTATTATACTTTGGAAACACTTTGGGTGATAATGGTCGCAATCAAAGGCTCTGGGTGGCAGGGGCTCGTCTAAGAGGAAATTTAACATAATAATTTGCATGAATACAAATATTAATTCCGAAGGGCTTAATATTAATTCCGAAAATATTTTGACTTTTCTGAAGGAATTGTGGTGCCCACTGACCAACTCATACGGTATCGGATGCCAACCGATGTGAGCTGGGCACACGGACACATGACCCGCCGGCCGCTCCACCTGCCATCAACCTCACAACGAACGGAACAGTGCAGATTGCCAGCCGTTTCGTTCAGCGACAGGGTCCCGGTGGACCAGCCGACGAGACGCTGACACTATGATGTAGACCGTGACCCTGTGACCTCCTGTGACTGGGTGAGTTTTCATCGCGTCAGCCCGGTAGAACCAGATGCCCGGCTGTGTGTGACTGGGCCTGATTGGTTCATCTTTCGATAAATCAGGACCAGTCTCAAAGGGAGTGTGCCTACTCACATTGGTCAGGTGGAGACTCGGAGTTGTTGACACTGGTCTATAGAACATATTTTTCTGAATTTAGCCATATAGTTCATTTCTCCAGATTCACTCCAATTGCTGAGATATTCCAAATTCGCCAAGATCATGCTGGCAGCACAAAATTATTTATATTAACCAGAGAGCTTTCGCTACTAGAAACATCGCCCTTAAATTACAACGCTAGCATATATTGTTAGCGCTGGCCAATAGAAAACAACTCGTGCGCGCTGATAGCAGCTGTCGAACAGAGCCTCGATAGCTATCTTACATTGTTCGTATGGGGTTGTTTATTGTCTTTGGTGCGCCATTGTGGGTAACATCTTCGTTACTCTGTTTTTAGTGGCGATCGATTATGAGTTTTGAAACAAAACAACATGCAAAACAGAATATAAGTAAACATTCGACTAAAGGGTCTCCAGAGGTGAATTGTATCCTAACCAATGATCAAACCAATAAGAAACCGTAATACAGATATATTTGACATTCCAAAAGAGTAGCCACACTCCCTTAAATCCAACCAATCAGGTCTTGGGGTCTGCCCCTGAGGCCTGAGGAGAAAATGTGTTCCATAGTCTCTCTCGCCTGTCCGCGTCGCCCACACGTGTCATGGAGCTCACACAATTTTAATTTCACACCATTGATGAAGTTTTCCCGATCGAGGTTTTTTGCTGATGATTGGTACTCCGATTCCGTAGATACCGAATAGCGAAGAGTCAGTACACGTTTCCGTGGCAACAACTCGACTCTCGAGTGCGTCAGATTCGTTTCATGCAGTTTACAGGAACCACATTGTATATAAGTGCGTCGCCACCTCATCCAATTGCAATAGCGTCAGCTGACGGTCGGTCAGTTGCAGCTTACTTGAACAAACGTTTCCGTATATGTAGTGGTGAGTAGAAATCGAAACACATTTTAGATTCTTATAACAAATTATTTTTTGCGCTGCTTGGGCAAGCCTTTGATGACATCAAAAATACAATAGGTCCTTAGGCCTTGTTTAAGCCGGTTTTTGTGTTATCATCTGAGAGAGGCAGTGTCCCTTTAATGCCCACTGTTATGCTATAAATGCTTTGCAATGTGCTATGAAGTGGTTGGTTCTCCCCGCAAGTAAGCCTTGGTTCAATATTTGGATGGTTTGATGGATCTTTATACACGTAATACGTTTTTAAGTGTTGTAATAATATGGTACAGGTCACTGCAAAAGTAATAGTAGATGGGGTATTCCAGGACAGATCGACAATGGGGCCTAGGGGTAACACCTTACTTCTCAGATTTTGATTTAAGTCCGTTTTAGGGGTTATCTGTGGCGCCAAATTGCGCTGTGCAAGTTTCAGATGCGATTACCGAGTTAAAGCCTCCGGCATTTTCGTGAGGTCACCTTGCACGACTCAGCCAATTAGCCAATAACTTCACAACAAATTATATAATTCCAAGAAAATCATGCATTTTATGAAATGCAATGAAGTGAGGAACATCATCCCCGACAAAGTTTTTATTTTTATGGATTCTGATGATATGACCTTTAACCTTTGGTAGCCTGACCTGAGTCTGACTTTGAAACGAGCGCAGTGAAAATAACTTTGTTTTATATTTTTGTAATATACTTTTGTGGAGTCAAAGGTCAGTGGGGGTGCTGAGTCAGAGTTGTCATAGGTCGTGTCTGAGACGGGTCGGTCCGGGCCATGTGAGAGTGTGACGCACGTGCCCGACGGCGAATGAGCGATTGTGTTCACCAGGAGGGGGCGGTCCCTAACCGCTGAGAGAGCCGGGCAGCTCGCGACGGATGGGAGGGGATAGGGGGACTCTCCGGCGATCAGCCGCGATGGAGGAAGGTGAAGGCAGGGTCCAGGTCATGGGCCTTCCGCGGCCCCTGATGGGGTCCCCACGTTTCGGCGGGATTACTCTGTTTAGGCTACGGGGGAGATATTCAATTTGGATCAGAGATAAGTCTAGAATAAGGTCTGAGGTTTGATAGCACGACTTGGCAAAGGTTTGTTAATTGTGGTTTAATAAATATGCTGTGTTGGCTCAGACAGATGTTTCAGTGGCGTTGAGCTGAGTCGTGAACGAGACGGACATGAAGGAATCAGGGAGGGAAAGAACGGCAAGTTGCGCCAAAAGGCGTGACCTGCAATGAGGCCTTTTATCGTGACACCGAACCGGTCAGTTAGGGTCCCTGGGTACGCTAAACCTTACCGCATGAGCTGGGCGAGCATTCTAACACTGTTGCCACCATGCGAAGATGCGACTGCTGTACGGGTGGCAGACGTCAGCAAGGCAGAGCTTAGGCTTGGCTCCCGCGTAACGGTAACCAGGGCTTGGAGAGCTATGGTGTATATCTGCAGAAGCGCTAGGGTCGGCCAGAGGATAGAGCACTAGGCACAATAGCCCCACACTTTGGTAAGTTATCTTTACACAGGAAAAAATTGAAGAGGGTATTCTTTATAATTTTACTTTTAAATCGCTCAAATATACTCGTTTTCTCTTTTCACCAACTCAAAATGATTAATTTGTCCCATAATATAATTGAATGCGGCTTATGTGTCACACGAAGGCTTCTGGTTGCAACATTAGCCACTTAGAGATTAACCTGAGTGAATTTATTGATTTACCAGGTGAAATTGTTGCTCAGTGACCTCTGCAAGGACAGCTGAGGTCATCTGAGGTCACCAGCAACATTTTGCCACAAACTCTTAATATAATACAGATAGAGTCGTGAAAAATACACCACTGTGTTTATATCCTCGACTCGCGTCGCTCGATATGCAACATGACCTACCTGGGTCACCAAATGACCTCGACCATGGCCAAATTTTTATGTTGACCTAGCAAGGTCACAATAGTCAAATTATTTTAAGTTGAATGTTGAGTAACCATGGAGCCTTTTTGAAAATAGCACGCGCTATACGCAAGTTATTGCTTGAGATACTGGAGCGGTCAAGAGTGATGCACACTGGTGTAGCATTGAGTGAATGATGGTCAAATATGAAGAAAAAGGGTGATTGTGTTGCCTGGGGGAAAACTGATTTAAAGTCAGTATAGGCTAAAATATTAGTAGATATAACTCCATGATTTGGCGCCTGCTTTTTTTCAGAAGACACTAGCCACATATCGAAGCCCCAAAAATGGACATAATATTTGACCATCATTCAGCAATGCAAGCTCCAGTGAGCGTCCACTCTTGGCCGCTAAGTATCTCAAGTAATAAGCATAAGAGATCAATATATACATAGAGATGACATGCCTATGCTGAAGCACTTGATTTCGTGGCAATCCAGTGGTCTTTTGAAGCACATTTTGTGAACACTCTCGATGTCCGTGCTTAACTAAGTCACCGTCTTTTATGTTGCAGACAGTTTTGTAGTTAATATTAATGGAAACAAAATTATTAAAAAATACATCTTCTCAGATAAAGATGTTATTGACATCGGCGCACGCTGTTTATAGGGATATGGTAGGAGAAACTTGTTGCTGTAACAAAGACCACTCAATTTCCGGCGGATTTAAGAAAGCATGGCTCTCTATGTAATATATGATCCTCTATGGTATAACTTGATATAGCTTCGTTGCTAAATTTTCGGAAAGGCTCCCAGTCCCTCAACATTCAACTTAAAATAATTTGACTATAGTAACATATTTCGAAGCGCCTTAACGATACAAACACGATGGTGTTAAACGTTTTGCTATATGTTATATTAATACAAAGTTATGCACGAAAACCTGTTTTTTCTAGCAACAACGAACAATTTCAACATGTTCGTGAATAACTTTTGGAAATCAACATAGAGATGATGATGATTTGGGCTTAAGGGCGCCGCAACAAAAGAGTTATATGGCTCAAAAATAAACATAAAGATACAACTTTAACACCATCG
>VOPJ01002474.1:0-10968 GCA_014673585.1 Semibalanus balanoides
AAACGTCATCGATTTGGAGGGATCGTGGTGCATACAAGATAGTACTTGCCTAATAACTTTTTTGAAGATGCGTGCAAAATGCAACGCTCTTTAGAACCACGGAGATTAATTCGAAGTCAAATCACGTGCTTTAATTCATTTATTTATTTGGCATAATCGCCGACGGGATAAAACATTATGGGCGAAGTCACATAGATAAAACAAACGGCAGAGAATACAAATATTATTTGCCGTTATTTGTGTTTATCCAAGAAGAAGTTTTTGTGGTTCATCTATGGACGTTGAAAGTTGTGTTAAATATTTAAATTTAGCCTATACCAATACCATGTATTCATTTACGACAAATTATCAGTGTATTCTTTTGCATAATCAGTGCAGTGAAACGGAGTTATTCCTGAAACCCATGCATACGCCAGAAAGCAAGCAAGATGAAGACTGGGGATTTCGGCCCATCTTATACTAGGTATGTCTTGAATAATTTAATTTGTTCGCTGAGAAATCGTTGCTGAGAAAAACGTTTTTAGATTTCAGAACGGTTGTAAGCATGTCAAAAACAAGATATATTTCTCATCAAATTTATTCTTGCAAATCCAGGGAATGAAGGTACTAAAACAATCTGTTTCTTGTCATCAGCAAATAATGTTTCCTATCGAAACAACTTTTTTTTCCCAAAAGTCTTACGTCATTTCTACGAGTCCACAAAACTGAAATCATGCGTCAAATCAGCCAAAAATGAGCCGAATCAGCGATTGGATTTTACCGGGTAAACCCGGTTTCGACTTTAGGAACTGAATATTCAATATTAAGGAGCGTTACTTTTGAAAAATGTGAAAGCGTCACAAAGTCATTTTTCGAGCAGCGCCACAACTAGTCTTATCTCAACTCAAAACCCAGTGAGAACTGGTTAAAAGGTGAATATTCCCGTTTGAGGCCACATGTATCTATACAAGGTGGGTATCCATTTTCCTTGTATGCAGCCCTTCGTGTCACATAAGTGAAATTGGATGAGTTTTAGAAACTAAAAAAGGGAAGATACATAATAGACCGGCTGTACATACATATATGAGGCCTGAGGGTGATGATAGCATCAGATAACCCACATATTACTGTCCAACAAACTAAGCCTATCACAAAGCAATTTGAATGTTACAAAATATAACTATGCAGTGGCGTCACCAGACAACTTTTGAGTTGGGAACCAGCCAGGGGTTCGGGGATGCCATGGCCCTTAGAAATCCTGTGAATCTGGGGATGAACTCTGGTCGGAGCGATCCAGGGGCAGCCCTCCACGCCCCCCGTTGGAGACGCTCCTGCAATTATGGATTCTGTATTTTAAAGTGGATTAACCATAATACCCACCAACCCACCTCCGGCATAATTGAGAGCCAGATTTAGCCATAACGGAGGTGAATATATCCCCTTGATTCGTATAACCTAGCAATAGCCATTTTGACGACGGAATATTGCGCTGAAAAGATTCCGACTCTTTCTGAAATGTTTTAAAAATTTGGGTATGCAAATTTTAGTATTTTGATCCATTCCAGTGTCGTAGCCAAGGGTGGGGGGCAAAGGGGCCATGCCCCCCCCTGGAGGCCTGGCGGGCCCCTCTGGCGGCCGAGCGAGGGCACCCTGGGGCCGAAGGCCCCAGTGTTTTGGATGGTGTCAGGCGCCCGCAAAACGCCTTACGTGACTACCAAAAACCCTCTGTTGGTCTGAGGGGCCCTCAGTCGGCCGGAAGGGGCCCTCCTGATCGGCATGAGGGGGCCTCGGGTCCGGCCTGAAGGGGCTCTCGGTTCGCCTGAGGGGGCCCTCAGTCGGAATTAGGGTCCTAATTTCGGTCTGAGGGACCTCTATCGGTCTGAGGGCCCTCTGTCGGTAAGAGGGGGCCTCTGCCAATCTGATTGGGGTCTTCTGTAGGCCTCTGTCGGTTTGCAGGGTCCTCTTGTTGTTGGGCGGGGGCCCGCTCTGCCGACCTGAAGGGGGCCCTCTGTCGGTCTGAGGGACCCTCTGTCGGTCTGAGGGCTCTCAGTAAGCGCCGGAAGGGGCCCTGATCGGCCATGAGGGGGCCCTTGATCGGCCTGAGGTATGCGTCCTATCGGTGCTGAGGACCGTCTTTTGGTCTGAAGGAGGCTCTCTTGTTTGGAATATGGTGCCTTCTTTCGATCTGAGGGTCCCTATGTTGGAGTCGAGGGCTCTCTGGTGGCCTGAGGGGTCACTCGGATTAGCTTGAGGGGCCCCTTCGACCGATAGGCCCGTCTGAAGGCTGAAGGGCCGCGCTATTTCAGCCTCCCAGGGGTCCTCAGTCCGGCCTAAGGGGGTCATCAGTAGGCCTAAGGAACCCCCAAAAAAAGCATAAGGGCCCCTCTGGCCACCTGAGTGAGCCTCCGTAATTAAAGCTAAGGTGGCCTTTGGTCGGCCTAAGGGACCGCACAAGTCGGCAATGAGGCGTCTGAAGGGGCCCCGCTATTGTGCTTGGGGGTCCAGCCTGAAGGGGCCCTACTGTCGGTATGAGTAGTCCCTCATTCCGCAGGAGAGGGACCCTCTCTCGGCCGAGGGGCCCTCTAGTGGCTTATGGGAATCACTCCGGCCAGCTTGAGGCGGCCATAGTTAGGCCTGAGGAGACCCTCTGTCTTTCCGAGGGGCCATCAAATTTGGCCTGAGGGCCCTATATCCACTTGAGAGGTTCCTCTGTCGGCCTGAGGGAGCCCTTGGCGCAGCCTGAGGAAGTTCTTGCTCAGCCTGCAGTGATACCCAGAATAAGTAGTTAATTGTAGGCTGAGCGGAACTAGAATATGTAGGGGGCTCTGTGTCCCATGGGGGGGGGCATGTATGTGCCAAGGGGGCCGCACATCACAAACCACGGGTACTACTTGGCGGAAATCCTGGATACGTGCTTTGGTCATTGCACGTCTTAAAGGACGAGAAAGCCAAAGGCGGAAAGGCGTTGAAAGGTCGAAAGGGCCCCTAAGACATTTTGAAAGGGACTCTGGCCTTTCAACAGTCAGAATGCAACTGTCCAGTGAATAAAAACTCCAAACAGTTTTGCGCCGCTCGCGCGGCGCTAATTGTAACTACAAATTGTATCACATGTAGGTTAAAAATCCGTGCCGTTTTCTCTGGCATATATGGGTTGTCCTTGCCTATTTCCTATATGAAATGAGCAAAATGTTCGCTTTATCAACTTTTTATAGCAATTTATACGCACAATAACATGTTTAGAAGTCCGCACACTAAAGCAATTGTAAGCATTGATAAGAATGGCATATCCAGGGCATAGGACTCAAAAATTTTCCGCGCCGCTATGCGGACGCAATTTATTTACAAGTTGCAGTTCTTGAGCTTAAAAAAATATTTCAAGTTGGTATAGCTTATTCCAAAAATTGGTGTCGTTGCTTTTACGTATTATCACAAATTGCAAATGAAAATGGTTATAGTGCATTTGGGAGAAAACGACCGTTAAGTGACGGTCATGTCGTGCCGGTTTTTCCGGTGAAAAATTAATAGTGGTGTTGAAAAACGTAGAAATTTGGGGTTTTGAGCAACTTGAAAAGAAAAGAAAACACGCAAAGAAAGGCAAATGACAAGCTGTGTTTAAAAAAATTGTCTCATATTTGCATAATTATTGAAAAATTTTGGAACCTAAACCCTACCAAAAAAATCGCCCCAGAAACTTATGTGTCGTTGTACAACACACTACTATTTTAGTAATGTGGGCCCCCATTGACTACAAGGGCCCCCTGATCCCATTTGCTCCCCCCCTGGCCGAAATCCTGGCTACGCCACTGATCCATTCCATAACCACACAATTTTTACCAACGAATTTTGTCTTGAAATGTCCCTCAGAATATGGTAATATGTTGGTAAGAATATAATATTTTTCAAAATTGCGGCAGGTGGAAATTAGCAAGATAATTGTTTAAAGGTTAGCTGTGATGACTGGATCTCCACCGACTGCATCTTTTTCAAAATATTCGAAATTATTTCGAAACATTCTGGGGCCTGGCATGCTATTGGTCGTTCAACGGACTCCACCTCAGTTGTCGTCATAATGGACTCACCCAAAACAACGGCCAGCGAATCAATTCTAGCACATTATTGAGCCGAGTGCAAAGACCGACCTGTAATCCATGACCCTGCCAGATTTAGTAATTAGTTAGACGGTGTGCTAAACTGAACGAATGGACTCTAGACGCATATGTTCTTTAAAAACGGCAAATTTTGTATTATAAACTTGTTATGAGCTCAATTCTGGTTTCCATAACTATTGAATAGTGAAATGAATATCACCTAATCAGTAATTTATTTATTGCAATATAACATAGGTATACTAAAACTTGCATACCAAAAACATTTTTAAATTATCTCGCAAATATAAAAAATACTCCTTTCAGCTCAATAATCAATCGGGAAAACTGCTCTCATTGATCACCATTGTGGCGACCTTGAGTCGGGCGGCAGTATCACGGGCGGCGTGTTGCAAAATAGCCGGCAGATCGTGACTGACTGGGCCGGCTCGGACCAATATAAAGGCAGCAGCCGATCAGCACCGCATCAGTCTCATCCACAGTCTCCTCCGGTACCTACAGTCCAGAGCTGAGAAACATGAAGGTAAGAGTCTTATTTACATTGGGGATACATTTGTTTTGCGTGGGCACTAGCAAGCTCACTAAAGTTAAATTCAGGGCCCAATCTTAATTTGCTCGTCTTTCAACCGACACAGCTTTTAAAAATACTCAGTACAACTTTTAGACTTAAAACATCCCTGAAATTAATTAGCAGAAAAATAAGATGACACGCAGGTAGCTCGCTTTCATCGTGATCAAAGTTTAATGAAGAGTGTTGGAAAGTAACTTTTTTAGTTTTTACACATCACAGGGTAACAACTGCATTATTGGCAAACCTCTTAAAACTCTGGCAATACCCAATGATTCTTGAAAAGCACATCAAAACATTTTCAAACTTCCGGAAGTTTACATAAACAATATTATTTTAGGGATCATAATCATAAAGGAAATAATCAAATGCATTTTTATCCATCAGCAGATCAACAGATCTAAATATTCAAGAGAATATTTAATCAAATTTCGCCGGTCCAAAAAACTCATTGAAATCAAAACATTTTCTTTGGTCTTCCGTCAGGTGTTCGTTGCATCCCTGTTGCTGGCGGCCGCAGTCTGCGGCTCACCGCAGGGCTACGGAGCTCCCCGGAGGAATGGTGGAGCTTCCCAGAGCTTTACGGAGCTCCCCAGGGCAATGGTGGAGCTTCCCAGAGCTACGGAGCTCCCCAAGGGCGGCCTCCCAGAGGAACGGTGGAGCCTCCCAGAGCTACGGAGCTCCCCAGGGCAATGGTGGAGCTTCCCAGAGCTACCGGAGCTCCCCAGGGGAACGGTGGAGCTTCCAAGAGCTACGGAGCTCCCCCAGGAATAGCGCCATCCCAGGCTAACGGAAGCCAGCCAGAAGCAGCTACGGTGCCGGTGAGGAGGAATTCACGCCGCAGGCCGTACTCGTTCGAGTACGAGGTAAAGGACGAACAAGGGCAACGAGCTACAGGCCATCAAGAGGAGTCGGACGGCAGCCGCGTGGAGGGCGAGTACCGCGTGCTGCTGCCCGACAGCCGCGTCCAGACCGTCACTTACTACGTGGAGGGAGACTCCGGCTACGTGGCCGAGGTCACGTACGAGGGCGAGGCGCAGTTCCCCGAGGATCAGCCAGAACGGCCAGAAACGGCCAGTAACGGCGGAGCCAACACCGGCCTACGCGCCCGCGGCCGCTAGCGGCGGCTTTGGTGGTGCTGCTGCCGCCCCTGCAGGCCGCTACAGCCAGCCGGCTGCGGCCGTCGCCCCCAACAGTGGCTACGGAGCTCCCAGCAGTGGCTCCCGCACTCCGTCAACTGGCTACGGATTCTAACAAGCATGAGTTGTCTAGGTTAACGACCAGAATAACATGGTCCGATGCTGGGTTTATAAATGGTAAACGACACTATGTGTGCTCAATGTGCGCGTGAGTATGAATGGTGTATGCTTCCGAATTGTGATGGCGTTGTCATTGTTTGTCTGCAAATATATTTATTTGATATAACCATTATAATTATATCCATCTCAGTCATTATTGTAAAACAGGTCCTTTCCTAGGCTGGATCCAAGCGGTCAGAAGAAGTAAGTTTTGGGGGTTAATCCCAGCATATCTTACAACACTAAAAACGATCTGCTTTCATGCCCTTTTTAAAGAGCCAGCGCAAATTTTAGTCAACCACGTGGAAAATCGACTTTCATGCGAACCGAACAATAGCCATGGTTCTTATGAAGCTTAATTTCCTTCAAATAATCGCTCAATTAAGACTTAAAGAAATAGTTCAACCTTCAACATGGGTTTTTTGAACTGAGATAGCAGTTTTGTAGCCCGTGTTGAAAAACCCCTAACTTCAAGTTTTCTGGGCTGAAAGGGCTCTCCAGCATAATATATTGGACTTTTTGTCGAAGGAATGTCAAGAATGTGGGCCCTACGCACCTGGGCAGAGGCTATGCAGTATTCTTACGCGACTACTTCAGAATATTTGATTGGTTGAGTGAGCCACGTTTGACGTTGCGGAGAGTACGCATATAGTTTGGATACAATTAATCATGTACGTCTTTTTGTCCTGAATGGGCGCGATCAGCGATGTATGGTTATTTTTGACATTATGAAAAGAAGTTGTATTTCAAAATATAGTGAAATCGTGTTTAAAAAAAACAATCCAAGGTGAAATATTTTTTTAAAAGGTGTTGCAAGATGTTCCGTTGGTAAAGCTAAGCTTTCTGGGAAGCAAACATTTTTTATCTTCAAAAATGTTTAACTCAAGAAAGGAGAAACACGGCCAAAAATAAGCACGGTGGTTTTCATGGCAACAGCGGGAAACGTTTTGTAGCTAACACAGTGGGAATAAATCGGCATGACGTATTTTACCCAAGTACTCTTTCTCTTATTTGATTAAATACTTGAAATCGACTGACGAGACCAAAATATACTGCAAATTCATCACATTTTGCACATATACGTTTTTTCAAGTTTAAGTTGATAAGGCGATCTACGATTATAAAGGTCAGTACTCACATGTACTTGGCCACGAATTAACTATCCGAGCTAAAATAAGCCTGCTTAGTGCTTACGCATTGCTATTTATCATAAAGGCATATCATATGTTTCCTGCACTCTCTATTTTGCGTATATGTACCCAACTTCTAGGGACAATCAAAAAGCATTTTAAAAATTATATTTAAATCTGCATTTTAGCTTGGCCCCGGACGTTCGCCTATTTAATAATCTATACTTTTTGGTTGTAAGTAAATTGTATGTCTGTCCCGTGAATATTCAACTAAAACAGGTATGTATGTAATACATAACCATGCAACCATGAAACATTTATCTCAACCATTTTCCCATAACCAATAAACCAAAGGCACCGTAGTTACCGATGAGCGAGTGAGCGCAAGGGAAAAGATATAGTGAGTTTCAACTTGATTGGGAAAGTAGTTTCTGAGATATAAAGCAGGGTGCGCACGGACAGAGGGCGCTGACTTGTGGAAATGCGGTGGCTGAGAGGTTACCAACCACTATAGTTCGACATGGCTGCACTTTTCCTTGGCCTAGCCGCCCCACAGCCATGGCATTACAGCCACAGCCAGCCACAGCCACTCCCAAATGTCAATGGCTGGCCGTTTGCCAGCCGTGAGGATTTTTGTAAATTCACATTACGTGTTTATTTTCAGTCTACTGATATGGCAACATGCCAAGGCTTCTTTTAAACATGATTGGTTTGATAAGAATGATGAAAAAAATCCCAGGTTGTCTATGCAGCCACAGCCGTAGCCACAGTCATGATCTAGAGATTTTCTAGTCCGGCCAACCCCATTAGCCATGGGATTCGGCCAGCCATGGGGATAGCCGCCCCATGTAAAACTCTACTATCCATTTGTCAGCACCCATAGCTCAGTGGGAGAGCGCCGGTCTTCTGGCCTATCTGAGTAGTGGCAGCCTTGGTTCGAGTCGCTTCGGCGCTCGCTATTTGCTCCTGACTGGGATGACCTGCGGCCGGTGGCAGCGGTCGCACTCTAGGCCAGGTGACGTCAGCGAGCGGGGTGGACCGTGTCCAGGTATGTCGGGCACGTAAAACTTTCGTCTCTAAATTCTGCCGGCCAACAGGAATTGCGCGATCGGGTGGTGAGGTCAGGACCAGCGTAACTAGCTCTGCTTAGCGCGGGTCCTGACCTCGGAACGCCATCCCTACAAAGCATTCGGACTAAATGTATAAAAAAGTAAAACTCTACTATCCACACACCAAATTTGCACATAAATTGCCCAGCCGTTGCGGAATTGTTGCGAGCAAACGGTTTTCAACACCCCTTACACGGCACGTGCAGTGCAGCCACCAGCGTGAGTCGGCAGTGGTCTCAAACAGGGTAGGTTTCTGTCCATAACAGCTCAATGGTTTCACATTCGGAGTACCCGGTCAAAAACTCTCCCGGGCCGGATTTGAACCAGCGACCTATGGATATCTGTTGAACGGAACCACTACAGTCCACCGCTCTACCAACTGAGCTACCAGGAGCATACTTACTCGACCACGCCCAACCAACTCAACCCACCACGACGCCTTCGTTATCTGCGCTCGACGTCCAACGATAACAGCAAAACCGAACTTTCTCTTACCTGTCTACCGCTGCCCATCTGTACTACAGACACCGGGCTGGACTCCTCGGCCCAATGACCCATGAGGGTGGGGGTACGTGTTCCTTGTGCCCCCTGGCTGCGCACATGGGAAGGTTGGATGAGGCTGCTCAGCAAAGAAGACCGCTTGTCAATCAGACGTGGCGGTTGGCATAGATATTTGCTTCTCAAAAAGCGTCACGACGGGCCGGGTCGGGTCGGGCCACTCATGCTCAATTTTGCCTTACACCAAGGAAGGACTCGCGTTCGCTCGTAATAAGCGTTTCAGAAAACCGTAATGCATCCTGCTGATAAACCTGTCCCGGACGGCGACCTATTTAGTGCTTAGTGTCGGCGATCTGTTTCAATGACTAATTTGGAACGTTTTCACGCTTCTTTGGCGCACTTACTTCATTTCTGACCATCTGACTTCCTTACAAATCAACATTCATTCCAGTGAGGGAATTTACTGTTCGTCCCCATATTTTTCCGAAATTAATTTTTAATATTCGTAAAGTTACGAGACCTGCTGGTCCTAAAGTTACGACAATAATCTCCTTTGTTTCGCAATCTGGAGGGCGGAGGACAGCCGGTTTACCCGCCATGCTCTAATTATAACCTCCACCTCCCCTCTCTTGTAAATGACATGGTACATCAGCAAAGGAAACTACATAACTCATGGTTTTAACATTTTTTAAATACCCATGCTTCACTGATTCGGATCGGACTCGATTTCTTTACTATTGCAATTCACAAACAATGTCACATGATTCTGCTACAAAGTTAGATGTAAAAACATTTTAAATACCTTTGTATCCCTAAAATTTCGGTCTTAAGCGTTCGCACTCTTAAAAAACGACATCAGACCCAAACTGACTGGTTATGACAGGTTTATCCTAACTTGGACAAATTCGATCAAGACCCAGATAGGCAAAAAGCCGGGTTATAAGAGATTAAATACAGGGCAGGATAGCAAAGTCGGCAAAGAACGCAGACGAAACTTATGCTCCAGACTCAGGAAACCTGGGCTACAAGCCACAATAGACATTAAGAGCGCCAATTGAGCGCGACAACTTTACCGGGTTAGTTAAAAAGTAGATAATAAATGCAATTTTCAAAACATGTTGCATTAAGTTTGATCTTGTCAGAGGCGAGTCACGAAGGATATTCTTCATTTTTCTGTGAGAATATGAACCTTAATAACCCTGAAGCTTTTTTTCATACCGATACAATATATGTCGTTAAAAAGGTATTATACAGTGGGACGGAGAATCAGCAGGAGATATGACGAATTCAGTGCATCTCGCAAGCCTGAGAAGAGTGCTGACTTTAGGCCTTTGTTGTGAATGAACCGAGTGACTTTGAATAAAATGAATGGTGTCCTTGCATGCATTGGACCATTATCTGTTGATTGATACCTTAATTATATTAAAATATGATAGTCGATATCAAATTATTTTTGGCCGTTTCTTCGCCTGCTTGCGACCCTGTGCGCTGGCCGCCTTGCTTAACGACCCCGTGAATAACCCGTGTCTGCTGGTTTTGCCGTCAACTCCCGAAACATTTCCCTCAGCACGAGCTCATTCCAGTATAACTGGAAGACAAACCAACGGACCGTTTTTGTCTTGAATGAGTTCGGAGAGCCGGCAAATTCCGTCAGATCTGACTGTTTTGACAGCCGTGCCATCGCGGCTCAGGACGCGAACGGAGTCTCCGTAGCCGGTGGTAACGTTTATCTGTTCATTGACTTGGTCAATGGCTTTACCAGAAGCTGGCGTGAAGTTGGGTGACATTCATTTCCTGGTTCCACCGACACAGCAACGTGTTCCTCAGCTGCCTTGTCGCTGCTCGCGGTGCTTGTTTGATCATGCCGTCCGTCAAAGTACAGGACCTTGAGCTCAGCACCTCCATGCTGTTGGTACCGCGTCGCCACTTCGCTTTGTCTCACACGGCATCACTGACTCCCACTTTTTTTCCGGTCGACCAACAGCTTCGTTTTGACGCTGGACACGCGACCGATATCCATTTGAAACCGTTGTGACAGCCGCTAAGTCACGGTTAGACAAGCCATACCTGTTGGCTGTCAGTACAGTGTTTGTCAGGTCATCGTTGTTTTGCTCCTGGATCAGGGGCGGCGCCACCGGGGAGGCAGAGGGGGCAGCTGTCCCCCTGGCGTCAGCCAGGGGGGGGGGCAAACATATCTTTTTGACCCCCCAGAATTTCATGGAGGCCCCACTCCCAAAAAGGTGTCCCCTGCTACAACTGGCCAAAATAACGGAAATTATG
>VOPJ01002475.1:0-16101 GCA_014673585.1 Semibalanus balanoides
TTCAATTCGATGTACCTAAACTGTGTCCATTGGTGCTGTCTGTGGGTGCTGCACGCAGTGAAATATAATGAAACTATTTATGCCCTCACCCCTGATACCGGGGGGGGGGCGAGGGCATATAGCAATATAGCAGCAATTACATAAAATTATATAATTTATTTAATTTAAAAATTACAATTACATTATAGCATAAAATTACATTGGATGCCACTGCGTGCAGCACCGACAAATACTAGACAGAGACAGAGACAGAGGTGGTGTCGATGAAGTGGACAGAACATATGGTCTCGACTGTATAATGTATATATACATACCTACATGCATACAATACATACATACATACAATTATACATAGTACATAGCATGGGTGGAACTTTAATGCAAAGTGGGGTTGTAGCTACAACCCCAATAATTTGGGAATTTAACATTACGCCTATGACGCGATGAGGTACAAATGGGGCTCTTAACAACTAAGTACAACCATAATTATTTTCAAAAAGTTACGACTCTGGTACATAGTACATACGTATTGTAGCTTGATGAAGTTTTCAGGGAGGTAGACACTTCGTGACTGGAGAGGAACAAAATCATCAACTGTTAAAACACTAAAATAGGCTCTGGTCGGTACTGCCAGGGGGGGGGGCAAAATGCAATATGACTCCACCTTTTAGAGTCGAAGCCGGAGGCCATGATCCCGTGCCCTCTCCCCCTTAAGGCCGCTTGTGTCGATAATATAATTGATATACTCCTGTCCTATTTGTATTTACAAAACTATTTGTGTTCTAAAAGATATCCTCGCCTTCACTGCGCTTTTACTCAAATTCAATTCAGTACGTCCATAAGCTTAAAGCTATGTAACAAATATGAAAACTAGACTATAAAAATCAGCTCACTGCTCAGCTTGGCTTTTTTACATAGGTACTTCTGCATAAGGCTTTGGCTTTGCCGACCGGAAGAACCTAGTGGACGGATGAGTCGGTAAAGGCAACGGCGCACCTCACTCTCCATGAAGAGCAAGCCAGACTGATCAGATGCTTTATATTCTAGGTTCTCAGATGATCTAGTTATATTTATTCATCGTTAGGAACTAATTGCATTTTTAGTACAACCAGTCCACCAAGTGGTTTTAAAATGCCACTCTATAAAATAAACAAACTACCTATTTTCCATCTCAGTTGTGATCAACCCGTGAACAAAATTATTTAGATGCAAAAGTAGTGGGGCAAATTAATAATTTTTTAACTTGTGACGTGTAAAACTCACTACAGTTGGCGTATTTGAGCAATCAATTCATTTACTACTGTGGAATATGCATTACAGCTATCAAACCTATATTCCATTTCTAATGTTGAAAGCTTTTTTTTAGTTATTTGTAGCATTTTCCGTTTTTAATAAGTCCGTTTTTTAATTAATTTGAACTTTCTTCAATGAGCCTGGTGACTGGGGGTAACCCCCCCCCCTCCAGTCGCCGACTAAATTACATCCCCAACGAAAAACAAAAAGTTCCGCCGCTGGACTCACGTCTCACGCGCCATGCTGACCCCTCACGTGAGACGAAACATGTAAATAACATAATGTGATTGAATGGAGCTAACAGATGGCGAAGATCGCTTGTCAATCGGATGCGGGATTAAACAAATAAGCTTCTGACCAGCGTTACGGTGCGGTCGAGCCGGGTCGGCTGCTTATATGTGAGAAAAACCGGTACTCAGTGAGGACTCGCTGCGCGTTTCGCGCTCGCTTGTAATGAATGTGTCTCATTGGGTCCCGCGCTGGAGCGGGCGGCCGAGCGGCTTTAACTTTCTGAAAGCAATTGTCCAGGCAAATATGGCAGCACTGCGTGGTCGCCGACAGCAAAGGGAAAGCCAGGGAGTGGCGACTCCTGTATACATATTTTTTCGTGATTTTATCACGGAGAAGCCGGCTCGAAAGGGCCCTGAGCAGGCTAAAGGGCCCTTGAACAGACCAGAGGGCCCCTGGAAAGTTCAAATGTTTTCTGTACAGATTGGAGGGCTCCTGAATAGACCAAAAGGGCCCCTGGACGGATAAGAATAGCCCCCTGAACATGCCAAATTTCCCTAATTGGCAAATCCTGGCTGCATGACTGGTTCATAGGCCTATCTGAGGATCTTGGTCCAATCCAGCTCATCAAAAGTTGAAGAAGAAGAAAGGGGCCTCACAAAATAAAGTGGTCGAAATCCGTATAGTTTTCTCATATCCTTTTTATTTGGGAGGGGGGCTTTCAACGCTCGGGAAGGGCCCTTTCGAGGCGCCGTGCCACCCTCTCCCCTTGGTCGAAATCATGGCTGCGTGCCTGGTTGGGAACACAAAAGCAAATGCTATCAAGGCAAGAAATGCTCGTTTTTCGATGAAGGGTACGGTGACAAGACCTGTGTCTAAAACAGATATTTTGGTGGCATCTTAAAATGTATATCTCATCAAAGGTGTGCGCGAGATACGTATGTATGCATTTAATATCGCTATTGGTGAACATTGCAAGGCTGGACTGCATCGCATTTCCGAGAGAGAGAAAAATACATACCACTACACATTATTTGCAAACGTATGTGACGACTACATCATTTGACATGGTTTCAAGTTTCAACTCACTCTACGCCAGTGGTTCCCAAACGGTGGGTCATGACCCATCTGGGGTAACAGCCGTTCTGCGGGGGTAGCGAAGGTCTGTGGAGTTGAACTGTAAATGTTACGCTAAGACAGCTGTGATGCAGCACTCGGCTAACAATATTACTTTTCGGTGCGCCTTGACGGTAACGAAGCCCAGAATTGATAAATTGGTGAAGAAAAGGGAATCAATACATGTGCGCTCTCAAGTTTCATTTTTTTGGCAAGTTGCGACGCTCCAATGGAATTGTGTAATTAGGTCCAACCAACACATTGGGAAACAACGTTATTTTTATAAATCGGTACACATTTTGAAGGGTGGGTAACGGCCTCCTCTGACTGCTGAAAAGGGGTAGTTGTGTCGGGAGAGGAACCACTACTATACGCGGAAATTGTCAATAAAATGGGCTCAATGTTTTCCAATAAAAACCCACAAGACATAACATATGAAAACGAGTTCAATGCACGGCACTCTTGCAGTCTCCAGGAATAGTCTTCCTTGTCTTCCTTTGCCTACAGAAGTTCTACAGAAAGGTCAGAAGCAACTAAAACTGGAAATACGATGCTTCATCTCTCTGCATATAGGAAATTACCAGTCAAATACTGTGGTAGCGTAATGGTGGTTGCAATTCGCACGCTCATACCCAAGCGCGAAAAAAAAAAACATGATCTGAAGATTGGTTCATACTTCATAACATAAGACTAAACAAAATGCCACTCAATACTCATAATGTCGATTCATATCCTGCAGGATACAACAAATGCTAGCCTTTAATGTTCACATCATTTTCAGGTGGTCAAACTTTCGTGACTGGGGGGGGGATTTCTGCTGACTGGTGGGACGTTTGTCCCTCAGTTAACATGTTAAAATAGGCATTGGGTGAACCGGTCAACTATTTGCTGTCATGTGTATCATGCATCTGCTGCTCGTTTGCCCGCGGCAAAATGCTATGGCTTATAAACTCTGGTCAGGCACGTAGCCAGGATTTCTCTCAGGGGGGGGGGGGCTCGTCGGAAAAAAATCACATTTTGCTCCTCAACCATATGCTGCTGACGCGGGAAGGGGGGTAGGGGTCGGGTTTTTTCAAGAGGAATCTCAAATTCTATCTAGTTTAAATTTATTTCGCCTCAGGGGGGCGTTGAGGCCCCGTGCCCCCCCTTGGCTTCGTCCCTGACTCTGGTTGTCCGGTTACAATGGCCATCTGCACAGAGCTCACAGTGTGGTAATTGGTACTCTACCAACTGCTTTGCCGTAAGCCATGACCGAGTTGTTGGATGGCGTCCGATATGTGATCGTACCGTCGTCGGCCTGTCACAACTCTCGCACGGAAGTTGGTGATTTTCTGAACGCGGTGCAGCTGAACTGTGCAGTGTGGCTACACCGAGCCTGAACACAGCTGTGCAGTTAACGCCTCTATCGAACCATACTGAGTGCCTTGGCTTGCGCATGCTTTTCAAGAGACGAGTTTGGATCACGTGTCCGCGCTTGCGCATAGGCCGGTGGAAGTATGCGGTGCCCGCGCACTTGTTGGTCATTGATCAATGTCATGCTGTCTATATATGGCTCTGATAGTGAGATGTCGGTCGATTGTGAGGCCCATATTTTGTACCTGTCTCGAGTGATTTTTTACCTGTCTCGAGTCGGGAATCGCAGTCCCGCAGAAACTCAGTGTCACCGGTGGTAAGTCTCTCAGCATGGTTGGTGTGCCAACTGCCATGAATAACATCCTGGTCCTTGCACTGCGTAAGTTTAAAACACCAAGAGTTGTGACAGAGTCACTGGTACATGTGAGCCGAGGCGCGTGCTTCCATTCGGGAGGGTAAGCTGCTGCAGGTCCCTGCCTTCGCTCCCGTTTGATCAGGAACCCTTGTGTGTCATCGGCGAATTGCACGACCGTGACATCGTCAGGTGCACACTGGCTCATGTCATTGGGCAAATATCATGCATAAGATGCATGCAGCTAAGAGCGCCGCCTTGGTAGACGCCGATTTGTGTTAGGCTTTGGTCGTGATCTGATGTTTCTGCCATCTGCACCCTCGTATCTGAACCTGTTGTGTGTTGGCCGGTCAGGTAGTCTGTAAACCAGTCAGTTTCGACTCCATACAGGGATACTGTGACGGTGTCGACTTGATACAGGGATACTGTCTGAAGTGTCTGAAGAGGCAACACGTCAAATAATTTCGATAAATCCTGAAGGACCATTAGCGAAATCTGACCTTTGCCCATGGCGTTAAGCACCTTATCTGTGATGACGTGGAGCGCCGTTTCGATTGAGTGTTTTTTTGCGATAGCCGTGCTGTGCCAAACAAAGAGAGGAGCTTCTTTGTTTCGAGATATCCTGTGAGTTGATTTGGTACGACTTTATCCACGAGCTTCATAATAGCTGTCAAAATCAAAATAGGGTGGTATCTGCTGGGCTATTCCCTATGGAAGCCTTTCCCTTCGGGATAGGCGTCACTAGGCGTCGATATGTGGCGAAGGGGGAGCATGACCCCAATGCACCCTGAATACGCCTCTGCTTGCTACATTATGTGGTAGGCTATCAAGAACTTCATGATCTGTTTTCGTATCGGATTCGGGAACGTAAGGAAGACTACTGTCGCCTAAAGTATCCACTATGACTAACTGCTTATTTTAACATAACTGCACTTTTGGGGTAGGTTCCTTATTAAAGGGAAATGATGACCTTTTTCGACAGAAATGGCTTGATTACTTGAAATCGATAGACGAGACCAAAATGTAATGTAAATTTATCACATTTTGCAATAAGCATTCTTACCAAAAGATAGCTAAAGTTAAAAATGATAAGAGTTCCACGATTATAACGGTCGGTACTCAAAAGAAGGTACTTGGAAACGATTTCACTATCCGAGCTAAAATTAGCCTGTCTAAGCATCGTTATTTATCATGAAGGTATATCATATGTCTCATGCACTCTATCTTTTGTGAATATGCACCAAACTTCTATGCAAAATCAACAAACATTTGAAAAGGTGCATTGTAATCGGCTGTTTAGTTTGGCCTAGGACGGCGACCTATTTTATAGAGCTGGGGCATTCCATGACAGATCGACAAAAAATCGAAATAACACCCTATACATCACATTTCAATAAAACTGTATCTAAAGGGTTATCTGAGCCGTAGATTTAAGCTGTGACATTTTCAGCCACGTCCGTTAAACGGTTTTAGAGTTATAGCCTCAGGCATTGTTCGATTTTGCTAAAACCTTTAATTTTCAGCGGGCGATATCTTCCATCTAAAAATATAGGAGTCATATAGTCGTTTATATAATAAGAATCATCATAAACCATAGATTATTGTGATTTAACATTTTTGAAAATTTCAAAATCTTTAAATTTTCAAGCGCGATTTTAAGTAAAATCACGTTTTTATAATGTGGCCGCTAAAAATTATGTTGTTTTTCCATGCCAGCATTAACGTGAATATATATTCCATCGATAGTAAAAATATTTGAGATAGACTTTTTCTCTAAATCTTGTATTAAAATAAATTTATTATTTAAATAATGGTCACCAGCACTGTATTTGATTAAAACTTTTACACGTAACTGTGTTGGAGAGCTTAACCGAACAGCATTATATTTGCCTCATCCGAGCTGAATTTGATGATGCCACTAATACATGACCTTGCCGGGTTGGTCTTGACTTCAAGGTCACGTGACTTGAGGTCACCCGGTGCAGCCAATGTCAGATCGACCCAAACATAACACTCCGTTTCTCATAATTTGAGGAAAATATGTTTTGGGGGTTATCTGGACCGTAGCTTCACGCTGTTAAATTTTCTGCCCAGTCTGTTGAATGGTTTTAAAGTTATAGCCTTAGGCATCTTTTCGGTGTTGCGTAAACGTCGATTTTTTCAGTGTGCGAAATCTCCCATCTAAATAAAATGATTCATATAAACCTATATATCATAACAATAATCATAAATTATAGATTAATGTTAGATAACATTTTTTGAAGATTCCTAAATTTTGATATTTTAAAACGCAATTTTAAGTAAATTAATGTTTTTGGTGACCTTGAGGTCAAGGAGAACACTGTCAGGGGTCATGTTATGCATCATTTAATACAGATCACCGAGGCAAATATAGTGCTGTTCAGTTACGCTCTCTAGCACGTTTACGTGCAAAGTTATTATAAAATATGTGCTGGTGACCATTATTTTTTCAAATAAAAAAATATAAATACAANTATGCATCATTTAATACAGCTCGACGAGGCAAATATAGTGCTGTTCAGTTACGCTCTCTAGCACTTTTACGTGCAACGTTATTGTCAAATACGTGCTGGTGACCATTATTTTTCCAAATTCAAAAATATAAATAAAATATTTAGAGAAAAATTATATCTCCAATATTTTTACCATCGAAGGCTTATGTACTGAAGTGAATGCTGGCAAGAAAAAACATCATCATTTTTAGTTTCCACATGATAAAAACGTATTTTTACTTAAAATTGCGTTTGAAAATTTCACAATTTTTGAATTTTCAAAAAATGTTATCTCACATAAATATATGGGTTATGATGATTCTTATAACATATAATTTTTAATCAATTTTAAAACTTATATGGGAGATATCGACCGCTGAAAATTGAACGTTTGAGCAGAATCGAATAATGCCTGAGGCTATAACTCGAAAACCATTTGACGGATGGTGCTGACAATTTCAGAGCATGAATCTACGGCCCAGATAACCCCTAAACTCAGTTTAATAGAAATATGAGATGTAGGGTGTTATGGCTCGGTCGATCTGTCATGGAATGCCCCAGCTGGAAGAAACACAAAGCTTAAAAGGAAATAATGACTTTTTTCCACAACAATGGAGTTGTTACTTGAAATCGAAAGACGAGACCGAAATGCACTGTAAATTAATCAAATTTTGCATATAATAATTCACACCGAAAGATATTTCAAGTTATAGTTTGTAAGCGTTCCACGCTTATAGCGGTCGGTGGGTATCTTCTACCTACTCACAAGTACTTTTAATAAATTAACTGTCCGAGCTCAAATTAGCCTGCCTAAGCATTGCTATTTAACATGAAGGCATACATTATGTGTCATACACTCTATCTTTTGCGAATATGTGCCAAGCTTCTATGAAATATCAACAAACATTTCAAAAGGTGCATTGAAATCGGCACTTAAGCTTGGCCCCGGACGACGGCCAATGTAGCGTTCTATTTGCTAACCCGCGCCGGTGGGCCTCCGAGGCAACTTCGCCATGGTGGAGGGGGGGGGGGTTCAAAATGACCCCCCCCTCGTCCAACTCTAAAACTAAAAGGGATAGAAAGACGCGGAAAAAGAAGTTTGAAAGCTCTCGACATGAAAATTCGAAGTTTTAAAGAACATTTTTAGCTCAGGTCAATATTGAGGTTCAGTTCAGTTCAGTTTCAGAGTAATTGTTATTATCAAATAAACATATACAACGAAAGAAACAGTGTTGGATTGGCGCAAAAGCAAACGCTTAAATTAAAGCGCCTCTCCATGAAATAGAATTCCAATGACAAACAAAGGCAATGACGTGTAAGATACAACGCAGATTATGTAAAGAAGCTATTCATTAACAGATAATCCGACAGTGCCGACCCCGCCACCAGCCCGCCGAGCAACCATTAAATAAATACCTTGTAGATAGCCCAGGCGCCGGCAGTTTGGGTCGGGCACAGCGTCAGAAACAATGTATCGTGTTTGTTGGCGAGCTTGAACGCGACTAGTGCGCATGATAATGTTTTGTTAAGTGTAAGCAATTATTGTTTTTTGGCCTTTTCAACATTTTTCGCCCGAAAAGGAGAAGCGAAATTTTCTTGTAGTCGAGAGGTTATCGAAATTAGGTATTATTATTCTTTATCGCGTTAAATAAGTATACTCGTGAGCGTTGTGTAGAGGGCACCCAGAGTATGTAGTGGTTAGTTCTTCGTTGGTGTCCGCAACTGGCACGATGGGGTTTGGTAATGTTGTTGTGTTGTATTGGGAAAAGATGTGCGTTCAGTGTTGTTAATCCTAATCGAAGTCTTGTGTGATGTGTATTTCCTAATTTTTGGCCAAGGTGTAAGGGTGGTGGACTCTGGTGCCCCAAATCGCTGCCAGACTTGACGAGCAAAGTTAGAGCGGGATTGATATTGCGTAGTTCTTCTGGGAGTATATCCATTGCCGATAGTGGCAGGAAGTTAAGACGATTAGAAAGAATGTAAGACGTATGGCATGAGTGGACAAGAAGGTTATGCGTTCCGCAGTCTTAGTCCCGTTGCGTCCTGCCTAGTGTCAGTTAGTATATTTGTCAAGTAAGAGGGAAGAGGAGGATGGTCATGGTATAGTCTGTGAAAGAAAAGCAGCTTATGAATAAGTCGTCTTGTCGTCAGTCGTTCCCACCCCAAGTCATAAGTAGTGGTGTCGTTGTGATCTAAACAATTGCCCTGTCACCAAGTCTGGCAATCGGTTTTGGAGAGACTGTAGTCGAGCTACGTCCAGCCATGGTCAGACATTTCGTCAAAGATAATGTCGCAGTAGTCCAAAATATGTGGTCTGATATAAATTAGTGTATATGTTGTCTAGTATTGATCTTGAAGAAATTTGGCTAAGGATATACAGGTCCTAGTGAACCTAGTAATTGTCCGTATTATAGTATTGAGTGCTGAGAAAGTGGAGGTCGGGTTGATATACAGTCAGTCCAAGATGTTGTGGAGTTGTCGTGGCGGCTTATGTCTTGTCCGTCAAAATGTAGTGAGAAGTTCTGGTGTCATGTCTGTTAAGTATGTAAGTCGCAGCTGTCTTCTGAGCATTGAAGGTTATGGCCCACTCTCTTCCCGTATTGTTTTGATAAGGTCCAGTCAATTTTGTATTGATTGTTGGTCGTTTTGGCTGTTATGGGAATGGGATGAGTAAAGAGAAGTATCGTCAGCATAAATTATTTACATTCAGAGGTCGCCAGAGATCACCAAAGGCCAAATTTCACAGTTTTTGGACTTCGCTTCGAATAACCCCCATATATCTCGTGAATTATGATTGCTAGAAACAAACGGAAAAGCAATCGAAAGCTCATTAAAATGCTATCGCATTGAATGTCCTAAAAATTGATATCAGATCAATAGTTTAGGCTCCATAGGTCATCAAAGGTCAAAAATGCAATTATTGGTAGATTGTATTTTCCTGAATAGCTTTTTATCTAAAAATGATAGAGCAATGATTTTGACGCCATCGTGTTTGTCTCGATTGATGCTCTTTGAAACATATACACGGTGACCTTGTAAGGTTAACTTTCCAAATGTTGATCCTCAGGTCAAGGTCATTTAGGTGACCCATGGTAGGTCATGTTGCATATGGGGCGAACGCAGGCTAGACAAGACGAACACAGTTGGTGTCATCCGTAATCGTCTTTATCTCTTATTCTATCCAGAGTTATTAGCAAATCAATTGCTGATGACCTCCAGATGACCTCAGATGACTTTGTAGAGATCACTAAGCACAACTGCAGGTTGGCCATCCAGAATGAGCTAAAATAACATCATTCTGAAAGAATCAGCCTTATCCAATGTATTTCTCTGAACAGGAAGCATTTGTTTATTTTCCTGTTCACTTATAATGGGGAGGTCAGGAAATTGACCTGACCTTAGGTCACCGATGCAGAAAATCCGTCAAACACCGATTATAGGTACTTATGATCTGATGAAATTCTGCAAGTTTCAATTTTTCGGACAAAAATTGTGGCTTTGGCACGATCACAAACATTTTGGAAGGCAAGGTCACTTGACGTGACCTGGTGAGTGGTGACCAGACCTGAAATGACCTCAAGTCAATTTTTTACAAAGTGTGGACAATTGATGTTCAGACAGGCACCACTACACATTTAGCCGCCTCATTCGGCCACTCGGTGAGTACTATTTGCACGCTGAAATCCTGCCCCCCCCCCCCCCAACTTTAGCATAGTTCCTGCGTCCAGCTGCTAATAACTCCTACAATAATAAAGATAGAGACGTGCGACTGACACCACTATGTTTGTCTCGCCCAGTCCACTCGCCCCATATGTAACATGACCTACCTGGATCACCAAAGGACCTTGATCTGAGGTCAAATTTTGAAGTTAACCTAATTTGGTTACCATTAATATGTTTCAAAGCGCCCTTGACGAGACAAACACAGTGTTTGTCTCGTATATTCTGTCTATTCTACACAGTTATCGCTATATCTTTTTAGGTAAAAATTTATTTGCGAAAAAATACTTTTAACAAAAATATTATATTTCACCTTCGATGACCTATAGAGCCGTAACTATTGACCTGAGCTAAAATTTGAGGACACGTCAGCGATTGTGTGTTTTCCTAGCTATAATGTAGTTCCCGAGATATTTGGGGGTGTTCAAAGCAAAGTCCTAAAACTGGAAAATTTGACCTCTGATGACTTTTGGTGACCTCAATATTGACCTGAGCCAAACTATACCAAAGTAACTTTGAATGTGCATGTCAAGAGCTTTTCAATTTTCCGCGTCTGTCTCGCCCCTTTATATTTGGATGAGAGGTCATTTCGATCTCGACCATGGCAAAATTGTCTCATAGGGTCATCAATGGGTGAGTTAATCCCTGAAATGTAACGTGAGCAGGGAAATTGGGTCCGGCTGGCGCCTGCTCCACGTTTTCTGGATAGGGCGAATATGGAGATATTGCCGTTATTCAGGAAGCCTATACAATATGCATGGTAACGATGAAACGCAGGGCCAAAACTGGGCTTACCAACAGGAAACACGTGTGGTGAAAAACGCTCGGCCTTGATTCGGATTAATTTTGATAGTCATTGTTCAGTAGCAAGCAAACGGCACACGCCAAAAAGGCGGCACACCTTCCCGTGCGTATATCAATCAGCATCATATCAATACCTACAACGCAACGAAGGTTATCACCAGCATTCGCAACATTGCGACGTAGCATATGCATGGTCGTAGTGAATCCCGATGACGTTACTCCATGTTTCTATTACGATACCATGAGTTGTAACGCTACCTGATGATGTGGCCGGCCTTTATCCTACGCCGTTTCCTCATATGCGTCGGCACTTATCAGCCAAAAGTATTCAAGTATGCTGACTTATTTATCGAAAACATTTGCCAAAAATGGAAAGTATCCGGTCGAGGAAAATCATGTGTCATTTTTATCGTCACGTATGTGACGATAGAAATGACGTATGATTGACGACGAATGGCGACGATACAAATGTCGATGATTTCCGTAAACGTGGTACGCTCATTACGAGCGAGCGCGAAGCGCGAGTGAGTCCTCACTGAATACCTACAGTATGTTTTGTCACATATTAGCGGCCGACCAGGCCCGACCCGGCCCGACCGTAACGCTTTTTAGAAGCTTATATCTTTGGAAACCCGCATCCGATTGACAAGCGGCCTTTGCCATTTGACAACCCCATTCAATCAATTGTTATTTACATGTTTCGTCTCACGTGAGGGGCCAGCATAGCGCGTGGCACGCAGGGCCTCCTGTAATGGATTTTCGCTGGGGGCATGCATATTTTTCGATGCGTCTAGATAGTAATTAACTAACATTATTCGGGACGTTATTTTGAGAAAACATCAGTTAAGATTGTTTCAGGCGTTTTTCAACATGTCGGTCCGACGGTCACGTCCAGTGTTGTGTTATTGTATGGAGCATGCTGGCATTCCAAAACATAATGTGTTGCTAAAATATAAATTGTCCTTTATTTTATGCAGTTACGCAACTCTTGTTTTCAGCAACAGCTATATGACTTATCCAGGCTCCAGCCTCGTGACACAGCAACAGAGCTCCGTGCTAACCTGACACATCAACATTACGATAGACGTAGGTTTATTGTGCACTGTGCAGTGCTCCGACATCTCCAACGCAGCGCCATTACAGTATTGCGCGTTTGAGTATCAGCCTAGGTGCGTACCAACTGCTAATGCCCATATTTATGTGTGTTTTTCGGGCGAACACTCCGAATGAAATGAACGACGATGAGTAAGCAGCTTCAGCTGGTTTTCGCAAACAACCAGAATGATCCGGACCATTAAAAAGATATACGCGGGACTAGCGAAAAGGTATCTCCCTGGATTTATGCCACCATATTTTGCAGGGCCCCTAAATAGTCGCAAACAGGGACGTAGTCGATATTTTTGTGTGGAAGTCGGCACAATGGGGGGGGGCACGTGCCCTCTCCCCTGGCTGCGCCCCTCGACATTTCGGCAGGACGCAGGCAGCGCGGCACTCCGCGGTAGTGACCCCATGTGACGTCACCGGGGGTGACTCAGTGACGCCACGTCTCGTCACGCACTGAGAGGAGGAAGAGAGGAGGAAGTGGAGCGCCACTGCGGTGCTGACAGAGCTGCCGGTTTTCGAGTGACTCAAGGACGCTACGATCGGCCCGCCGCGCGAGTGACCGCCACGCCCGGCCCGCACCGCAGCGTCTCGGATACACGCTCGAGTCGCGCGCAGACGAGACGGTTTGTAGACGAGACGAGACGGAACTACTGAATTACGTCTACTAGACCGCCTGTGGCGGAGCCCTGAATGTTGACCAAAAAGCGGGGGCTAACAAGGAAGTGTTGAAATACTTCCTTGTTCCAATATAAATGTTACCATGCCTCAAGTCTGGGAGCAATCATAAAAGCAATAAAACATATAATCAGCTGTATTCATTCAATTTATCGTCGACACAAAAGCTCAAATCGAACCAGGGTAACTAAACAATGATCGAACAGGAATGAGGAATACCTCCCATGCCAGCACAGGATAACATGTTCAAGGGCGGATCCAGGGGGGGGCCAAAGGGGCCATGGCCCCCCCAAACCACCCAAAATCGGCGCAATTTGACACATTTCCTGAGTTTGTCGTAAACTAAGCAACCTTTTTAACTAGAGAAAGTTGTTTTTTTAAATCAGTTATTGAATACATAAAGCAAGCGAAATCCGATGAGTTTATCAAAGAATTATGCGATAATTTTTGGGATTTGGCCCCCCAAACTGTCAAAATAACACTTTCTGGATCCGCCAGTGACCATGTTGATAGCGTAGTTGCAGTTGTAGTTGCAGTCGGCTGGAGTCTGGACCACAATTTGGTGGACTTCGCCGGCCCAAAACGCTGAAAGTTTGTGTCGGAATGATTGTTTCGTCATCTTTCTGCCTACACTTCAAGGTGTAGCAGAAAAGCAGTGAGTTCCTTTAATGTCAACGCAGTGCTTGTTTGAAAATCTTATTTATAACTGGATGTCTCGACAATTTTTTTCTTCACAGACCCAGGATCTCAGTGGATGCGGAATTCGATTCCTAGAAGTTGTCCGGTCCAGGGATCCCTTTTATGCGATCTGCAAACATGCTGGTAGCCTACACACACACAGGGGCGCAGTCAGACCTACGGCAAGGGGCGGGGGGCATGGCATCCCCAGGGGGTCCCTCGACAAAGGCCCCCCGAAAAAAATGTCGCGAAAAGGTATCTCCTCGGATTTAAACTACTGTATTTTGCAGTGCCCCTAAATAGTCGCAAACAGGGACGACGCCGATGTTTTTGTAGTGTGGGAGCCGGCCCAATGTGGCCGGTGGGGGGAGCACGTGTCCCCCTGGCTGCGCCCCTTGACACATGCATGTTTCGGTCACATTAAAAAAAAAAATGAATTCGATGCTCGCTACACAGCTCTGCACACCGAGGTAGAATTAACACTCGCCTTAATTGGACCGTTTCTCACCTTTGCCGTACGGGCGGGGGGGGGGGGTTGCTGACAGGCCCCCCTGTTAACTTCCAAACCAAGCAACATAAAAGCAACGCAGTGAGAACTAGCATGTTGCCTGACATGTGAGGAATCTAACGGTATGCAATATTTTTAGGTTTCAGATCAACGGGTCACCTTCCAGGTCAAGTGAATAACCTCGACTCGATCACGCCCAGAAGAGTGATTTTGCTGTCAGAAAACCTCAAATTTATAAATGGATAAATCTAAATAAAAAGGCATTTTCCTATACCAGTTTTGTCTCAGAATACGATGAAAATGTTTGATTTGTTCGTATGTGGTAAAAAAATTATAAAAATGACGTCATGAGTTTGCTTACACTTAGGGAGCAATCAACTCATCAAAAACAGAGACAATGCTTTGAAATTCGGTTTGGGTATTATTGCCCATATTCAATTTTCTCTCATTTTGATATTTGGAAATGTTTTATTTTTTACATATTTTATTTACTTACATATTTGTCACACATATTTTTGGCCGTTTTGTGAAAATCTGTGAAATTATTCATTTTGTAGTGATTTTTCATGATTTCAATATATTCACTTTTTTAGGTTTTAGGGGCCAAAAATCGAAAATCCGAGTTTGCCATTTTTGTTAAAATGCCATTTTCGATCTACGTTGTTTCTTGTATGCAATTTGCTGCAAAACTCTATTTTCCAAGATTTTTCAAATATTTACCGTTTTTCCACCAACATGGAAAAAAAACGTCCAACTAAAAACGTCATTGTCTCCCAAAACGAACTAAAAGCAATTTCATGAAAATTTGACAGCATACGTATAATTGCTGTAAACTTAGCTAGAAAATTCAGCAAAGATGAGCCGCATATGTTTATAAAAAGTATTGAAAAATCGGGGGCTGTCAGGCGAGGATTAAATGCCGAGGGTTAAAACGCGACGTTTGCGTTGGCCGGCAGACGTGGCCGATGGCTGCAATACGGACCATATACCGATTTCCCGTACAGGCGGCTCCACTGACAACAATACGAGCCGGGCGCCGATGTGCGCGGTATCTGGGTAGAACGAGCTGAATTGTGTCAGCTCATTATATTCGACACGATTCCGTGTCGCAATAACTCTATGTCCTGTCACGGCGCGATACGCAGTTGAACGGCCTGTACGTACGCACGCGTCACATCCGGTATGATCGGAAGGTCCTGGGAAAAACCAACCCGCCAGATAAATATTGATTGCCAGTTTGACGCCCTGCATCCGCCAGGCCCGTATGATAACGAGCCTCATTAAAACACAGCGCAGCACTACCGAGAACACGCGGGAGGACACGGCTAATGCCGGCTGGCTAATATGCCTAGGCACGCCAACATTGTGCGGTTGAAGTTCGGTTATGTCGCTCTCCCCTTATTCATAAAAAGTCGCTGGTTAACACATTTGGTTTACAATAGCAATATGACATTACCAGAACAAGGACAAAATCACAATGTGGGTAGGTAGGTACACCCCTGCAGTCCCAGCCAACAATTAACTTGAGCACTGATCGGGCACAATGGCATTAAACCATTGTGTCCGATCAGTGCCCAAGTTAATTGTTGGCTAAATATATGATCGGAAGTGATTCCAGAAGCAGCCGTTTTGACGGATCCTGAGCTGACCATACTCGGAGCCCCAATATCACAAGCAGCCGGTCATAACGATCCAAAAGAAGGAGGAACTGGAGCGAATGGCAGAACGGCTGCAAGACCTGGACACCCATTCAGCCT
>VOPJ01002476.1:0-20004 GCA_014673585.1 Semibalanus balanoides
TTCAGTTACACCACACACCCGCACACGGCCGTGAGTCACATGACCCCGCTCTCTCAGCGCCCGAGCTCAACTGACTCGGACCGCTCTCCGCAGCACACCGCCGGCAGAGTTACATGATCGCTCGCCTCTAGCCCTCGAGCCAGACTGAGTCCTCCGACTCGCCGCCGCACACCGCCGCGTACCGCTACCGGCCGGCCAAGGTCATATTCCACCAATCACACTTTGAGACACACGAGGCACACGTGACCGAACTCCGGTAAGCAGTTCAAGACCAAATAAGGTAAAATAAGACCCACGGCTATGTCATAACTACTAACTTTGTTACATGTGGCTAGGGTCTCCTCAGACGCCGCTTTTTCACAAGTCAGAGGTGGGGTGGCTCTGCACGAGCGCACGTGCGCACTTTTTTGGATGCCAGAATCCGAGATTGCCATTTAAAAAAAGAAGTTATGTATTTTTCTTGTAATGTTTTTCTTTTCATTGCTTGAAAACTCGATTTTCTACGATGTCAAACATTTTATTGTTTTCCCACGAGCATTATCACGCTCCAGTGTTCGTCAGGCAGCCAGCCAGGGGTATCGATATATCTGCCGGCAACTGTACATACCTTAACCATGCCAAATCTTAAGGGTCACTTTGATATGTGTCCACTTGCAAATTCAAGGGGCAAGGTTCCCCGTTGTCCCCCCCTCCCTGTTCCGCCGCCTATCTATATGGGTCCACGGAATGTTTTAATGTTGACTTTTATCATGCTGTGTATCGAAATTTAACAAAAATGATATTTTGTTGGAGCGCCTTAGCACGTTTTGTATAGTTGCTGTGCTATCAAATTTGAAACCATCACAGCCGCAATATAATTGTTAAGCGTGTTTGTATATGTATTCAGCCACCCAAAATGCCCTATTACACCAGGAACTCTCATATTTTTAGTTGATATAATACGACTGTGCTATTTTGCCTAGTTGATTAGGTGTCATGATTATGTTTACATATTCCAGGAATACATGTCACTTGTCACTGAGTTTTTTTTTCTCTCCAAAAACAGAAATTCCTTACCCACGTCCCAGCCCAGGCCCAACCCATGGCACATGGGCCAGCCTATAGCCCATGACCGAACTCTGGAGGGCACCAGAGGTTGTTGGCTGGTGGCCTGCAGCGTCTGCCTACTACGGGCACTGCGGCTGGTAGCAGTTGCGTAGCTGGCACAGCTGGTCAAGGGTTCTACCACAATTGACGTCGTTCCAGGCTCCCATAAAGAGCGCAATGCAGTTCTCTCGTCTACGATAGTTGTTCGGCTGGTTCGGTCCCCACCAGGTTTTGTTTGCAGGCACTGGTCCGCTGATCCCATCCGCCCCGATGAATGTTCCCTCGGTGATAGGATCGGTAGCGCCAATAAAGACGACATCCATCCCTGCAGCCATGTCCAGAGCGCACTGGTTCTCCATCTCAGAGCGGGGCACGGTCAGGTGGGCACCGAGCGCGTCACAGGCCGCCTCTGCGTCAGTGTAGTTGACCTTCTGGTTCAGAAGGGCCAGACAGCGGCCCGCACAGCGGCTGAAGCCGGCCGGACAGCCGCACGGCGCCAAAGCAGTGCCTGAAACAAAGACACGCAGACACTTCAAGACGTAAACACGTGGTTTCCCTATGCGTGGTTTCCCGATCACGCGCATGTTTTTCATGCATGCCGCACTGGGAACAAGTTCAGTTGATTACAAATACATGCGTTGCGATACACAAGCGCATTATGCAAATCCCGCATGGAACACCATGAAAACACGCAAACACGCAGAACACACACACACCAGTGACGTAGCCAAGGGGGCATGGGGGCCATGCCCCCCCCTCCCTGAGCTGAATAAATTCACACTAGATAGAATGGGATTCTCTGACGATTCGACCACTAGGGGATCCAAGGGGACAGCCAGGCTATGCCAAACCCCAACTGTTTTGAAAGGGCAACTTGTATATTGCCCCCCAAAAGCTAACAATTTATCGCAATTATCGCAAACATTGTCTTTGAAACAGTCAAAAAACAGCTATTCACAGTGTAAATCTGGAAAATTTCGCGCCGCTTCGCAGCATGACACGCGTTTTGCACTTGCTTATACAAATTACAAAAAAAATAAGTTCATTAAGTGTCTGGCAGAGACATTCCTAGGCTAGCCCCAGGGCCATAATATTGTATAATTTCATAAATATTAAAGGGAATAGTTCACCTTTAACATAGGGTTTTGAGTTGAGATAGCCAAGTTGTGGCGCATGCTCGAAAAGACTGTGACGCTTTCACATTTTTCCAAGGGAAACCTCTTATTTATTTAATATTCAGTCCTAAAAGTCGGGACCGGGTATTACCCGGTAACTTCAATCGCACCATGGATTGGCTGATTTGGCTGATGTGACGCATGATATGACGTAGGATGGACGTAAGACTTTGGCGAAAATGTTTGATTAGAAATGCTTTAGTGCTGGAACTGACGAAAAACATATTGTTTCAGACCTTCATTTCCTGGGATTGAAAGAAATAAACTTTGCGAGGATTTTATCGGTGGATTTTTGATGCTTAAAATCGTCTATAAAACTATTTCTCAAGCAACATTCCCAGCAAAATTATTCAGGACGTAGGTCTTACAGATGAGCCGAAATCCGTTTCATCTTGCTGCTTCCTTGAGTGCATGCGGTTTCAGGAAATAACTCTGTTTCACTGCACTGATATATGCAAAAGAATACACTGATAATTTGTCGTAAATGAATACATGGTATAGGCTATGTTGAAATATTTAACACAACTGGCAAACGTCCTGCAGATTCAGATGCCACAAACGGAAACTTCTTCTTGGATATAACACAGAATCCACCTGTGCAAGGAATATTAGTATTCTTTGCCGTTTGTTTTATCTATGTGACTTCCCCAATAAATATCTCGACGGCGATTGAGCCAAATAAATAAATAAATAAGCACTGTGATTTGACTTAGAATTAATATCCGTGGTGGCTAAAAGCGCTTGCATTTTCTGTCATCTCAACGAAGTTATTAGCAAGTACTGTCTTGTATGCGCCACGATCCCTCCAAATTTGATGACGTTTTCTTCTGATGGACAATACGTGCTTCTAAGCAAGCAGATTTTGGCATTATTTAGAGGAAAAAATATTAATTATCACCAAATCATTACATTTTAATTTGTTTTTTCCGCGTTAAAATATAGGTTCTGTTGACTTACTTAGTTAATGATACTGTAATTCTTGCGTCTCTTATCATTTTTTGAGCTTTTCTCATTTTTTTTTTGCAAAAGTTGTGAACTATTCCCTTTAAGAGAGTGTGCCACCTCGCAGGCCACTCTATGTTTAGAGTAGGGACGACATTGCCTCCCATTGACTTTCAGGCAATGTCGCGTTCAAATCCCGAGGATTTACATATTGCAGGAATCAAAGTTATGGATTGATGCCCAACACCGAATGTCAATGCAATATCAAGATGTGGCACAAATTGCCCACTTTTCGCCAGAGGTGGCGACAGGGCGTCTGGAAAAAATACGCGAATCGCGTACAGAAATATCGTCCCAAACTCAAACTTGCATCACTCCACGGCCACTGGCAGATCCAGGGGGCATCAGGGGCAAACGCCCCCGGCAGGAATCGGGGGGGGGGGCATTGAACACAAGTATGCCCCCGCACGTTCACCGCTGAACGTGAAAACTTGACTAAAAAAATAACGTGAAAAACTGAGAAAAAAAAAACGTAAAAAAAATATTAGGAGAAACACTGGGAAAGTTAACAATTTGTCTGGGTAAATATAAAAATGTATCATAAAAATAACCTTAGCAGCAGTCAAAATCCACCTATTCACAGTCAAAAACTGCAAAAAAATCGCGTCGCCTAACACAATTTTCGCAATTGGTTATATAAGTTAGGAAAATGGATAAATAAATTCCATAAAGCGTGTGACAAAGGCTTTCCTTGACAGTAGTTGTTAAGCTAGCCTGCCGAGTTCCGAAAAAGGCGGCGCAAATGCAAGGACGCGGACATCGGCATCTGAAGGCTGCTCCAGCGGTGCCCAGCTTTCTGGACCGAAGAGCTAATAGTGGGAACCAGACCACTGCCATCTCCCCAAGTCATCTCCCACCAGACTCCTCTAGATTCACAGGTACCATTTATCTGCGGAAAAGTCTTTCTGCTTCAGTCTTGCTGCTTTCGAACCATTTGTACTATTACCAAATGTTTGTTACAGTTTGGTACAGATGTAACCGAGAGGTTGTTTTTTATAGGTACCTACATTTTTATAGGTAGGTACCATTTTATAGGTATCATTATAATTTGTACTATTAAGTGCTGACTGCCACCTGTCATCGTGATTTACAACCCGAGGTTAATGTGTATACAAACTATCTTCATTTCAATATTTGTCATCATATATCCGAACGTGCAACCAGGAAAAGGGTTATATGAGGATTGACTCCAATTACGGTCTGGTTCCAATGTGAAAATGTTTTCCGCTACCCAAAATTAAAGTTATCACACTGCTTTGCACGGCGTCACATCGGTGGTCAATGGCCATCGTCATAACGAGGCCGTCGTCATCGTCTTTAGTTCGTCGTTACACTGAATTCAAATATTCGCATTTTTAGCTTCTTATCCCGCGCACTGCAGGGGGTTCGCGCCGATCACGAACTGCAGGGGGGTGATTTCCGCCCCGCCCCCCGTGAGATCTCCAAAACTACGCAACGTAGCGACAAGCGGAAAACGGCATTAGATAGCTCTAGGTAATCTCTATCGAAAGTATTTCAGTCTTTTCTTGGATCAGGTCACAAGTGTTTGTCAAATCATAAAAAACGCACACAAGTCACACACACAAGTCACCAGTGGTCACCAAAGGTCAGATTTACCGGTTTTTGGACTCTTTTAGGACTCTTTTCCAGAAACCCCCGATTATCTCGGGAAACATGATAAGCTAGAGGAGCAAACAATTAGAGAGGCTATCTAAGCTATTGAAATTTGCGATCGCACCCAGGTCCTCAAAATTGAGCTCAGAATCAATAGTTTTAGGCTCCAGAGGTCATGAAAGGTCAAAAAAAATACTGTTTTTAGCAAAACAGTTTTATCGTAATAGATGTTTCACCTTAAGAAAATAGAAAACAGTTTGACGCCATTTCGTGTTTGTCTCATTTGATGCGCTTTGACACATAGATACGGACCTGGTAAGGTCAACTTCAAATTTGACCTCAGGTTCCAAGTCAGTTTGGTGCCCAGGTAGGGTCAATGTTGCATTATGGGGCAACGCGGCCAGACGAGACGAACACATTTGGTTGGTCAAACTAATGTCTCTATCTCTTTTATGTCAAGAGTTGATTAGCAATCCATTGCTGAAATGACCTGCAGATGACCTCAGATGACCCTTGTAGAAATCACTAAGCAACAATTGCACCTTGATCATTTAGAATGAGCTAAAAAAGCATGATTCCGAAAGAATTATCCTGATCCAATGCATATTTTATGAAAGGGAAGCATTTGTTTATTTTCCCATTCACTTATAATGGGGAGGTCAAGGAATTGACTGATCTTTGGTCACCGATCACAAAAAAATCCGAGATAAAAGAAATTGTAGGTACTATATTCTCATGAAAATCCTGCAAGTTTCAAAAACTTGGCGAAAAAGACATGGGCTTTTTGGCACGGAACGCAACATTTTTAAGGTGAGGTCACATGACATGGGACTTTGACCTGACTGAATGACCTCGAGTTCAAAAATTTTTTCCAAAGTGTGGGTAATTGATTGCCCAAACAGGCTGTTACGAAATTTGGCGGCCGCTGCGCGCCGCCGTTTGTTCCGCCTACTCCTGAAAAACCTGAGGGGGGGCGGAAATCAACTCCCCCCCTGCAGTCGCAATCAGCGCCCTATATTTCTGGTTTTATCAGGACAACCTAACAAAAATCGCGCGCCGACGCTTATAGCTAAATACCTACCTACACAAGGAAATCTGCTTTGCATATGGTGGTTGACAAAAAGTGTAAATACACGCAATACAAAATTAAAATACAATTTTTCGTCATTTCAGGGAGACTCAAGAATCCTCGGTTATTTCCTGCGTGCGATCTTAGGCTTATTCAAGATATATATATTACTTTTATTACTTATTATACGTGATACGGAATATTACGTTTTGTGTGAGTTTTTCTCATATTTTTATCCGAAAAGAAGTGATTTTTCGCCAATAACAATGCAGAAAAAAGTGTTTTGCCCCCCAAAAGTGCATTTTAAACATCAGATACCAAAATAACAGGGGCTGTGGATTCCGGGGGGCAGGGTGTGCAGTTGCACAATGCACACCCTGAAAATATTGAGGGGTGCAAAACACCTATTTTGCACCCCTGAATTCCTGGAGGCAAAATAGGTGTTTTGCAACCACTCAAGATTTTTAGGATGTGCAGCTGCACATCCTTCCCCCCTGAATCTGCAGCCCCTGCAAAAAAATATTACCATCCCAGATTCGTGTATAAAAAAATTGACGCAAAAAGATACCCCCCACGGAGAGAGTCTGGATCCACCAGTGTCCACGACGTCAAGTGCATTACGCGCCCTAAATATCCCTAAACCGCCAACAGCTTCACGTGCATCATTGGTTGAAGAGGCAAAATTTGAATTGTGTCTGTGCATTTATAGGGTCTTGCTGTTCATGCCAGATTTATTGGAGAAATGTACTCTACAATGCCTTTTATTTTAACTCGTACGGTAAGGAATACGATTTGAAGAAAAGTTGCATCAGGATGCTTGATTAGGTGAGGCTGTAGGTACACCATGCCACCAGCATTTGAAAATGTATGTTTTTCTTTGGATCGAAGCATATCCGGGAGCCAACTATGAAATCGAGGGGCTCCTGGCCAGTCACATTCTCAGTCCTTAGTGCTCAGCTCATTCTCAGTCCTTGTTAATCCCAAAATTAAAATATGATATTTGAGAGACAGTTACAGGGTCCCGCCGAAATTAGGAAACGCTCTGAGTACCTTCCCACTGAGAGGCGCCCACGCAAGCTTACATACGTGGAATTTCGTACCATAGTTCGGCTCGCGCGTCTCAGGAACGTAAGATTCAAATGATTTTTGTTTATTTTTTTTTTTTTTATCTTTTTTATTTTTTTTTTTTTATTTATTTTTTTTGCGGCGTAGTCTATCGTAAAGCCGTGGGGTGCAGTGAAGAACACCTTATAGCGGAACCGTCTCTGCGCGGGAACGGCACCGGTACCGTCTCTAAGGCGCTTAACGAGTCAAGGAAGCGTATAAAAATGACCCGAGGCATCCTGAATATCAAAGAGGAAATTTTTAGAGAGCCAAAGACCAGGCAAAGAAGAGAGAAAACAAAAGTACCGAGATCATCCAGAAGGTGAAAAGAGTCATCAGAGCGAATCCGAGAAGAACGTTGGCGAGGTCTAGCAATCTTCACAGGTGCCAACGAGAAGATCAACAAGGAGTTGCTGGAGTAGCACGTCTAGCCCTGGATACGTTTCTGCGCACCCTGATGCGCAAGTACGGGTTTCCAGACAGTGATAGCGCCTCTGCACTTACCGGCCGAGCCAAACTTAAACAAATCTAAGTCGAAGATGACGAAACGTTCAGGACACAGGATTATAGGCCCCGTTCATCACCCGACCTCATCCCTTGAACTTCTCTACCTGGGCGCGTTTGGAGGCCGAGGTATGCCAATGTCTCGCACCCAAACCTTGCAGTCGCTGGAGACTGACATACGGAGGTGCTGGCACAACATGGGACAAGCACTACATCCAAGCGGTGTTTGCAGTGCTTCCAGGTCTCGTGTGAGAGAGTGATTTTAGGCTGAGGGTGATACAATTTGGTAGCTGCAGGACGTGATGACCTGGTGTTGTATGTCTTGAAAAATAAATGTCATTGGAATAACTATTTCTTTTGATTTGATGCAGGTTCCCTCTGATGTTCATAAGCGTTTTCCCTAATTTCGGCGGACCCTGTATATTACCAATGAAAAATGCAATTTGAAATAATAGACGTTTTCACGATGGATTATTTTTGGCGCGAAATGTTTTAAAATATCTTAAGGAATTATTTTGGAAATGTTTTTAGTATGAAAGTTTTTACTAAACGATATATCCAATAAAAATAAGTTACGATTAGGGCGATATTATAATTATTCAAGAGTTATGGAAACATTAGAAATTAGCTCATTTACAAAGATTTAGATACAAAATTTCCGTTTCTAAGAAACATATGCGTCTAGTGTCCATTCGTTCAGTTAAGCATACCGCCATATTAGTTACTCAATCTGGCAGCGTCAGGATCACAGGTCTGCCTTCGTATGGCGCATTAATTCGCTAGAACAGTTTCGTGGAGGCATCCATTATGAGTTAAGGAGTTCGCTTTGTTGAGCGACCAATAAGCGTGCCCGAGACCGAGATGTTTTCAAGATGTCTGAAAAAGTCAGTAGGTGAAGATCGGCATCAAAGCTAACCTATACCCCCCATTTATAGCTGCAATTACAACCAAAGCCGCAATTTTGTAACATACTATAGTGTCCTAACCAACCCACAAACCACTATTATATGAGGACTGTTCACTGCAATTTTGGAACCCTGATGAAACCGCGCATTAGGGCCGAGATGTTGAAACGCTCCCACAGTCCACCTAAGTATCATACGGGTGCTGCAATTTTAACAATTATAACCAACATTCATTAAAGGAGATATTCACATGCAATTTGAGTGATAATTGGGGGTTTTTTTTTTTTTCTGTTTTTTATTTGATATTTCGTACAAAAAAAAATAGGGAGCCGTTTTTCCTTGAAAGGATCAAATATTTAACATTGTTTGTGCGACACGTGCCCTTTCCCAATTTTCACGAGAATCTACAAAATTTTACCTCGGAAAAATATATTCAAGAGCTTCAGAGCTTATTATCGCCATCAGAAGCCAAGTTAAAGTTGCTTTAAAACTCTTCGTAACTTGTTTTGTAAATATAATGGTTTGATTTTATTGTTATGGTAAAATCACTGTGTTATAAATTTGTCACTCGGGCTATCCAGTTAAACAAAGGAGCACGGAGAAGTATCATGAAGAACAAAAACAACACCATTAAAAAGGTCCGTTTTTCGCTTTCCGGGTGAAGAATCCTTGAGGAAGCGATGGATATCTGCGATAGGGCGCAATGATACCTCCTGGAATCCTGCCAACTGTGGAGTTTGTGAACTTAATTTTGAAGATGAAGACATTTGTGAGAGCAAGACAACGAAAAACACCAATCACCAAAACAAGATTCTGAAGAAAGATGCAACACCAACGAAGCTCACATTATTCAACACGTAAGTTCGTCAGGTTCGTTCAAGTTCGTCTGGTATTCTTGCCTTTACTGAGTTACGCATTTACCTCAAAGGCCTGGTGTTCACCTGCAGGGGCCTAGCGGGGCTCTCAAGATATCTGCTGGGACACTGCAGATTCGAGTACGTCCTTCTCGGCAATTCCTCGAGGGAGAGGCTGTGATCCGCGCCAAAAGTTTGGTATGGTTATCAGGCTACACACTGGGAACGGTGGCGGCTTAGATGCGTCCTGTTGCCGATCAGCGACGGGCCAGTGACGAGGAGACCATTCAGCTACTGAGCGAGAGATCAAAAGAAGCCGACCGTCCTGAAGAGTTCCCTGAATGAACAGAGGAAGCTCTTAACCATCTCGGCGGCTACCTTGCCTATTCGGTGAGAAAGAAACACAAAGTGCGTTCTCGTGTCGTGGAGCTCCTGGCCGATCAGCACGGTAAACCTCCTGACGGGTCCCGAGCACCACAAGACGACACAGAAAAATCCGCCGAACTCAAGGGTTTTCACCGAGCTACTGAATCGTACGAGGCTGATGTGCCCATCGGTAGCTTGTATTCAACTAGTGAAGGAAGTCTGCCTTCTCTACAGATACGTCACTGAAGATGACAACCGAGCTGAGCTCTTTAGCACTTCGAACCGAAAGGAATATGCCATGGCATTGTAGCCAAACGGATGAAGCAGAACGATGACTTCTACCACATTGTTTGTAAAGGACATGAACTGGTGGAACAAACCATCGTCACTATGGCAGGATCCCTATTCAACGCATTCACCTCCAACTATGTCAAAGAAGTACACAGCGAAATTCATTGCCTTGAAGTCCAAACGTTGTTACACGAACATGACACGCGACCAAGAGCTCCTTAACAAGCACTCATGAAACTCACGGGAGGCGCAGATGGCTAGATTCCGGCCTCTAGAAATCACGGTGGCGGACGGCGGCCCCTCCCGTAGCGGAGGAAGAGACGGTGCAGCCCGCCTCCTCTGTCGCGGCGGAGGCAGACAGTGGCGCGGCCCGATGGTCTCAGCGGACGGGAGGCGACGCGGTCGCGGCCGTCCTACCAGCGCGAGGGACGGTGGCCGGCCCGTCCTACATGCGGCAGGAGGCGGCATTGTGGCACCACGTCCTCCAGCTGGCGGAGGCGACGGTGGCGGCCACCGCTCCCTACGAGCGAGGCGGAGGCGGCCCGTCTCCAGCGCTCGCGGCGCCGAACTCCTCAGCCCGACACGCGGCGACCCCGGACACCGGCTTCCGTCTTACTGGCCAGGGGTGGCGGCGTCAGTGACGTGAGGGTCAGGTCAATAGGGACCGGCCGTCAACAGCGGGAACGGCGGGCCTCGGATCAGCGAAACCCTCTCAGCCCTGCGCGTGCGAGCGTGGTGGAACGCACACGGAGTGCTCCATAGCTAAAGGTACATGCACCATCAGTGATAAAATGGTTATATTTTCTTCCAATATTGTGGAGCAGATGTTTGATGTTTGTCAAGTGAATGTTTGCATGTGATGGCAGACGTCGGCAGAACACGTCTCCTATTGTTAAGGTTTGCATAATTAGAGGATATATGGATATTGTAACATGTTTCTATAATGTTCTCAAGGAACTTTACAAAAAGTTATATTAATGTTATAATGTCTTTCTACATCTGCTCATGAATTTCTAAGCGTGCCTTGAGTACTCAATATGCTACGAAACTTGTCACAAAATAGTCGATGTGCACCAATTCATTTAAACACCAACCAAACAGCCTTGGTGCACTAATTACCTGACTGCTGGGATTGAAAGTGTTGAAACGGGCGGCAGATTCACGTAAACGAGATTCTGAGTACCTACCTCTCGTCCCTTCGCAATCCCTCAAAGGTACAAGGGTAACACACGCACTGTGGAGTAGGCACCATTGTCGACATAATTGTGCATCTGCTGCACAACACAGGTAAGGCTGGTACTAATCGCTTCATCAAGCCGATCAGTGAATATATGCCTGGAGTTCCTGACTCACTTTAAGAGTAGGTGAACAAAATACATCTGGCGTTGATTCAATCGTTAGCTCGGCCCTAATGGCAGTCAGCAAAATCAGTGAACAGTCCATATATATAGTGGTCTGTGGTGTGTATAATGCACACGACTCAGTTTGGACGAGGAGCATGGGTGTGCGCGAGCTCCTGGGACGAAGACTCATGACTGAGGCTTCAGTGGAGGCTTCAGAGGCTTCAGTGGAGGCTATTATTCAGACGGAGTGAGCGAGAACGCGAAGCGTCCGAACGAACGTATGTCTTACAGATGGGACTAATTCAACTCTTGCGTTTGCTTCGCTTGCGCTCTTGCTTAGCTTGCATTCCTTGCGTGGTTTCAGGGATAATTCCCGTTTCACTGTACTTATTTTATGAAAGTATACACTGATAATTTGGTCGTAAAATAACACATGGTATAGGCACATGAAAATATTTAACACAACTTAAGAAATTTTCACCATCATTAAATAAACAAACACTGAATATCGGTTGCAGGATAAGCACGTGCTTTGACTTCCAATTCACGGGAAATAAAACAGGTGATATACAGGTGAGAATCAGAAATAAAGATAACCGAGAGCCACATAAATGTGCAGGTAAGTATTGCTTTACTATTGCAACTAACAACGATGCTTATCAGTTGCCCGACACAAATGCAAAAAAAACTCGCTCCGTCTGCATCATGCCGTGCATTCTTTACTAGTAAGAGTGCATTCATAACACATGGGCGTTCGAGCCAAGATTACATGTTCGAGCGTCGTTCGTGGAAGCCAAGGCATGGATGAAATATTAGTCATAAGTCATCCATGGCCAAGGCTGGCAGGAAGCGGGAAAACTCCGCCCGATTCGAGCATATATTGCAGACCTGAGCCAGGCGAACAGGACAGTCCATAAGATGGAGATGCAAATTTGGCAACGTGCACCACGGCGTACCTAGCTGGCTGTTGGACTACTGAATAGGTGAAAGGGAGGACACGCAAACTGCACCGTGTCCACCGTACCTAGAAGTTAGAACGTCGCATCAAAGACATACATATATAATATTGTGAAAATATCGGCAGTATAATTCAGTTAAAAGGATGTATAAAGTCACTAGTTTCGAGCGCTCTCTATTCATGCCTGGCCGTCAGGTTAGTAGCACCTCTGCGGGGCTCTGAGTCATCCCATCCAGCGGTCCACTTGCCGGCCGGTCAGGCTGTCCTCCTCAGTGGCCTGCAGTCACCGGCAGTCACCCAGCCCGGCAGCAGTGCAGCTCCTCCTCAGTGGCCTGCTGTCACCGGCAGTCCCCCAGCCCGGCTGGTGCAGCGGTCTGATGACGCCTGTCGCCGTCCTGCTGGTGTGCTGTGTGCTGGCTGGCGAGCTCTCCGCCGCCGCCAGACAGGGCCAGCCCTGTACTGTGGACACGGCCGGCACCAGCGGCAGCTGCCTCGCCATCGGCCGCTGTCCTGAGCTGCTGCAGCTCGCGCGGACGGCGAAGCCCGGCAGTGTGGCTGTGACCAGACTGCAGAAGCTCGTCAAGAAGTGTGCACGCTCTCCGGCCGGAGGGTTGACGGTCTGCTGTAGAAATGAGAAGACGATTGGAGCGGAGAGACCGACTGAAGCCACCTTCCCGGACATCACCACGGATGCCATCACGACCCGTCACGGACACAGATCTGAACATCGTCCCGGACATCGCTACCGACATTGTCACGGAAAACGTCTCTGGTACCGGCCAGGGTGCTGCTCTAGACACCGCCGCCGGCACCGGCGCGGACACCAGACGCCTGAGAGACTCGAGACGGACATCGACACCACCACCGGACCTGTGGAAGCTCTTGCCTCCTGAGGGAGAGTGTGGTCGCCAGTTCATCGCCCGGGTCATCGGCGGCGAGAACGCCATGATCGGGGAGTTCCCGTGGATGGTGTCGATCCAGTACGGCCGGGCTCCTCGCGCGCCCCTGCAGCACGGCTGTGGTGGCACTCTCATCACTTCGCGTCACGTTCTGACGGCCGCCCACTGCGTCACCTTCCTCAGCAACCCCGATCTGGTGCCCCGCGCCGTTCTGCTTGGTGAGCTCAACTTCAACAGTGACCGGGACTGTCTGGAAGACGACCCTAACGTCTGTTCCGATCCGCCCATCAGCGTCGGCATTGACGCCATTTTCTCTCACCCCGGGTTCCGGCCTGTAGAGCGGCTGGCGCTGCCGCACGACATCGCGGTGATACGGCTAGCGCGGGAGATTCCCTTCAGTGACTTCATCCGGCCAGTCTGCCTGCTGACCGACCTCTCAGTACTGCCGGCAGGTCGGTCGGACGTCTCCTCTGGTCTGAACGGTGTCGTGGCTGGCTGGGGGCGCAGTCGGATCGCCGGTGAAGAGCTGTTCACACCAGCTCTGCGGACGGCGCGGGTGCCGATTCAGGAGGTGGCCGAGTGCGAGAGGCAGTTCAGTGCGGCGGGACGGCTCGGGATGGACGGCAGAATCTGTGCGGGAGCCGGCCTGCACGGTACGGACACCTGCCGTGGCGACTCGGGCGGTCCACTGATGGTGCCCGTCAAGTTCGGCGCCTTCTGGTACCAGATAGGAGTGTCGTCGTTCGGGACAGAGGCATGCGGTACAGTGGCCGGATACACCCGCGTGTTCGACTACAAAGACTGGATTGTGGAACAGCTCAACAGAAACCTGACGCCCTCTGAGACTCCATACCGGATACAGCCGCGTGTTCGACTACAAAGACTGGATCGTGGAACAGCTCAACAAAACCTGACGCCCTCTGAGACTCCATACCGGATTCAGCCGCGTGTTCGACTACAAAGACTGGATTGTGGAGCAGCTCAACAAGACCTGACGCCCTCTGAGACTCAGTGGCCGGATACACCCGCGTGTTCGACTACAAAGACTGGATTGTGGAACAGCTCAACAAAACCTGACGCCCTCTGAGACTCAGTGGCCGGATACAGCCGCGTGTTCGACTACAAAGACTGGATTGTGGAACAGCTCAACAAAACCTGACGCCCTCTGAGACTCCATACGGGCTACACCCGCGTGTTCGACTACAAAGCTGGATTGTGGAACAGCTCAACAGAACCTGACGCCCTCCTGAGACTCCAATACGGGATACACCGCGTGTTCGAACTACAAAGACTGGATTGTGGAACAGCCAACGAAACCTGAACGCCTCTGAGACTGCCATACAAACACTGCAAACATAGGCCATTATTGGACTTAGTGAATGTAGACAGCGGAAGGAATCGTCCTATCATGTTAACCGGGGGTTGAAATTCCTCAGTCACAGATCCAGCCCCCAGTCCGAGCTGAAACTCGCCACTGGGGGGGGGGGGGGGCGCGATCGGCGCCAGCAGTCCACAATGCATGTCTGACGCTTTTGTTGTCTTTAGCCACCAAAAAGGTAACGTTTCGCCATTTGTGACTAGGCTCCTGACTAGGGCGGCCGCCATTTGTGACGCTCCGTGATTACAGTGATTTTGGCATAGCCACGTACCCTCAAAGTGCGTGAGAGTGTGCAGGTACCGAGTGGGGACACCGACCTACCGAGTGAGTGACATTTTGAGCCATGAACATCCGTTTCTAGTGCGCAATGAGCAATTTTCCAGAATCTATTGGCCGCCGATCGGTGTACAGTGTAGTGCATATGTGCTGTCCACTTCATCGACACCACCTCTGTCTCTGTCTCCGTCTGTCGGTGCTGCACGCAGTGAAATCCGATGCAATTACTATAGCCTTCCCCCCCCCCGGTATCAGGGGCGAGGGCATACATAGTTTCATTAGATTTCACTGCGTCTAGCACCGACAGACAGCTCCGAGAGACAATGTTAACATTGAACTAAACGGGTGCGCTTAATCAAAGCTTTTTAAGAATACTTTCTACGCTAGCTTCCGGCAGACGAAACAAACATCGACCCAGAAAAATGGGGGGTATATTCGAATAATGCACTGAAAGGACTGTTTCTAGCCGTTTTCACGAATTATTAATTCACCGGGAGCATCGCCATCGGGTGGTGTCCCGTGTCGCTGAGGTGGACAGAACATTTGCTGTAGTACATGCGTGAGCGCGCCATGCCGGTCGTCCCGGTCTGTGGCTCAACCATCCACCACCGGTAGCGGAGAGATGGGCACCTCTGCGCGACCGAAAACGTTTTTAGAGGTGAGGTCACGTGACCTAGCCTGGTGACCTGACCTGAGATGACTCAATGTCTATAATTTTACCAAATGTGGTTAATTGATGACCGAGCCCCTGTGCCGAAAATGGCGGCGCCGAGCGCTGAAGTTTTTCCGCTATCCTCGACAAACCTTAGTCTAAATACCCCTCCCGACACGGCGCGGGTTAATGCACGTGAACTACCAGCTTGCGATACGCGAGTGGGAACCAGGCGGGAGCTGGGAGGTCGTCAGTTGGCCGCCGACGAGGCACCCGAGTGCGGCAGACATGTGCTCGGATCCCAAAAACGGATCCCGGGGCCTGATCTCTGGGATCATAGATCCGTTTTAACAATCTATAGATGGATCCACTGGGATCATAGATCCGTCTTCAAAATTGGTCGACGGATCCGCCGAGATTCGGGATCCCAGTTACCTTTTTGCACTGGGATTCACTTGGATCCTACTTCCTAGTTCCGCCTTTAAATATATTTTTTCGAAACCCATATTTTAAGTAATTGTCAGTACTTTTCAATTCGTTGTTAAAGGGACACTGCCACCTTAACATTATATTTGAGTTGAGATAGCCATTTTGGCTGCTTGGCATTGCAATTAGTATGGCAGATAGTTAAAAACAACCACACTGGTCTAAAAATAAATTCAAGTTTGACTTTTGCAATCTGTAACATGCCAGCCCCCAATGTATTTGAAATGGGGGCAGTGAGCCGATGTCGTAGTCTCTCTTTGCTAAATGTTGATTACAGTCGACTTGTTTTACCTGTTGCCATACATTAGCCATACACTAGTCCTACTTATAACAGCGTGAGGTTTTCTTTTTTCCCAAAAATTCCTTCATATGACGTCATCAGCCCAAATATTAAAACTGCATTTTTTATTAAATTGAGCAATCTTTGTGAGAAACAAATGTCATAATCGTGTTCAGCTGCAATTACTTCATATTTTGCACCACAAACGGCGTACATTTGATATTTTTTGGAAGGTAGCAGTGTCCCTTTAATGTAACTATAGTCAAATTATTTTAAGTTGAATGTGGAGTAACTGGAGCCTTTCCGAAAATAGCACGCACGCGCATCAGCACGCGCTATATGCAAATTATTACTTGAGATACTGGAGCGGCCAAGAGTGGTGCACACTGGAGCTGCATTGCGTGAATGATGGTCAAATATGATGTCCATTTTTGTACATCGACTTATGTGGCTGATGTCTTCTTGCAAATAGCAGGCGCAAAGCAAGTTAATCTACTAATATTTTAGCCATATTATTTTAGCCATATATATTTTAGTCGGATCCTATCGGATCCGAGATCCATCAGGACAAGATCCATTTTAATTGTTTATTATGGGATCCAAGATCCGTTGCCAAATATATTCGAAGGATCCACTGGGATCCAAGATCAACTGTTGTGTTTTGTCGTGAGATCCAGTGGGATCATAGATCCAACATCACGTTTTGTCGAGAGATCCTCTGGGATCATATATCCTTCTTTCAGATCCATGCACATTGCACATGTGTGGTGTGCGGTTTTGTGTAGAAGGGGCTAGAGTCGTAGTCTGTAGCCGACAGGTGTGAAAGCTTCAAGTACATACCTTATAACATGGGCAAAAGACACTTCTTCAGAATAAACGTAAGCAGGCTTAGTGCAGTATAAATCAAAACGGGTCCAGTGGTTATAGCATTCGAACATCTGCATGCAGAATGTGAAGCAACGCGGTGTTAGGCTCACAGTTTCGTCTAGCCCTACTTATTTTATTGTGACATGTCCAGAGACGTAGCGAAGGGTTGGGAAGGGCCAAACCCCCAACCCTGAGCAAACCAATTTACACTAGATTAATTGCAAGAATGACCTGACGTCACCCCTCCTTCTTCGGTCAACAACATTTGGATGAGAAGCGAGTTTATATTCTACTACTGATGTGCCCCTCCCGTGATACAAATTTTGGCTACGGGTCTGGACCTGCCCCCCCCCCCCGTATTTAAGATTCGTGGTGCCGTCCCTGGATAGCTGAAGACAATTCAGGCCACCAACTTATCCATTGTATCATAATCGAAAAAGCAGTCGCAGATGGAATGAAATGCTTGTACACTTCTCAGATAAAACTATCCTAATATGGATTAAATCTGGATATACAACGAAATACGCAAAACTCCAAAAAACAAGACAATCTGATCGGGTATACCTTAACATTTTGGAGGGGCACAAATTTGGTAAAACAATAGTGGTGGGGGGGAGCAGCATTGGAGGGGCTCAGCTAAGCGCCCTCCAAAGATATATAAAGTTTCGCCCCTGCCCATAAATATGTGTCGTATGACTTTTTGTACATATTCTACGCATAGTATAAGTGACCTTATGTGACCTTACCTTGACGCCCTTAATAATCCTTTGCCAAAAATATAACTTAAACTCGTGCAGAATGTGTATTATATCACTGCGAGCACAACCCTATTCCGTGCTGGGGGCAGATCCTGCCCTCCCCGGTGGTTTTTCGCTTGCCGCTTCAAAACCGTTAAGACTAGCGTTTTACTTCATGGCTTTCCTCAAGATTTAATTATGCATGTTTTGTCAAAACTTTGAAAAAGTAGGCCCAGTAGAGGCGGAATCAGGCTCATGTTTTGGGAGGGTGTTACCAATGCGGTTGTTCGGCGCATACTTCCTTCGTAGTTTGCGGTACAATAAATGTGTCAGCAACGTTGTCACTGTATACATAATCAATAATTGGATTTGGCATATTTTGAGGCAGAGGCGCACTCAGGTACATAAAATGGGAGGCGATACCCTCCGTCAAATAAGGTTCAACTTCAAATAAGTAAGATGAATGACCACAAGCCATTCATATTAGCCGTTTTTACGATGGATTATTTTGCGGGAAATGTTTTAAAACATCTTAAGATGCTTTGAAATGTTTAAGTATGAAAGTTTTAGTATACTTATTCTTTCCTTAACTACGCAACTTTTGCAAGCGTTTTTGTCTTGAATGTTCTCATATTTTTGTAATATGGTTGGTAAAGAATATAGTATTTACAATTGGGGTTTTGGTGGTAATAGCAAGATAATTATGTTAGGTTAAGCTGTGATGGGATTTTGCTATTTTGAGGCAGAGGCTCATCGTACATAAAATGGGAGGCGATACCCTCCGTCAAATAAGGTTCAACTTCAAATAAGTAAGATGATGAAAGGATAAAATGATGATAAATAATCTTCACCTACTGATACTTTTCAGAACATCTTGAAACATATCGGTCTCGGGCACGTTATTGGTCGCTCAACAAAGCGAACTCCCCTGACTCATAATGGACGCCTAGCGGAATCGTTCTAGCGCATTATTGGCCATGCGAGGAGACTTGTGATCCATGACGCTGCCAGATTGAGTAACTAATATGGCGATATGCTTAACTGAACAAATGGACTCTAGACGCACATGTTCTTTAAAAACGGTCAATTTTGTATCATGAATTTGTTATGAGCTCAATTCATGTTTCCATAGCTATTGAATAGTGACAATATCGCATAAATCAATAATTTATTTGTTGCATTGAAAACGGAAATCGTGAAAACGGCTAATAGCTGTTTTCACGATGGCTTATTTTTCGTGAAATGTTTTAAAACATTTTAAAATGTTTTACAATGTTTTAGTAGTAGCCGTCTTCACGATGGTAAATTTGCTAGAATATTTTAACCTCGCTACGGTCCGTAGGGCGAGGGTTAACCATTTTTGTATCGCAAATTAGTCCATCGGTGAAAGCGGCTATACCCTTTTTGCAATCGCCTTTCAGCAGGGGCGAACTTTTTTAAACACTCTGCTATAGAGGGCATTTTGCGTTTCACAACAACATTCACTATTGCATAACTATTAGTCGGCATTCATTACAACTCGTCATTGAGCAAAACTTTCAATAATCTCCAAAACAGATCGGCATTGGGTGAAATGAAACACAGTGAAAGTTATGCAGACCGACGAGCAGATATTTTTATTGCCCATCTATTTCCGTCAACGCACAACAGCTATACTCGTATAATAGCAAAGTGACGAAATTTGTCGACCATAGTCGAAATCATGTTGAATTAACACACAGTTGTGCAGAATGAGTAATCTAGTGACTAGTGTTCAAATAGTTTTGCTCATCTGTTAAATTCGGACGCCAGCAGCCGATCTGTTTTGTCGAATGATGATTGTTGAATTTGCCGTTCAAACAGTAATGCTGAATGGTCTGAGTTATGCTGAATGGCGAGTGCAAAAGGTGAACTAAAACATTTTAAGACATTTTACAAATGTTTTAAAACATTTCGCGCAAAATAAGCCATCGTGAAAACGGCTAATATATCATATGTTTAGAACTTGCATATTTGTCAACATTTCAGAAAGATTCAGAATCTTTTCAGCGCAATAATTATTCGTGAAAACGGCTAATATAACTAGTGCTAAATGCGTAATAACTGTTTCGCTGATAAGTCATCTGTAGCGTGGGGGTGTGACGGGTGACGCGTGGGGGCGTCTCGTAGAGAGGGGTGG
>VOPJ01002479.1:0-13924 GCA_014673585.1 Semibalanus balanoides
CGGACCATATCGGCTGACCAGACTATGATCTATGTAGAGGGAGTACCGAGGGAGGGAGCTCTGGGGATGGTCCACCACAGGGACTGAGCGGACCATATCGGCTGACCAGACGATGATCTATGTAGAGGGAGTACCGAGGGAGGGAGCTCTGGGGATGGTCCACCACAGGGACTGAGCGGACCATATCGGCTGACCAGACTATGATCTATGTAGAGGAAGATCTGGGGAGGGAGCTCCCATGAGGACGGCCGCCTAAGCTTCCGACTGTCGAGAGAAGCGTGACTACGATGAATCCCGCCTCCCCTACAGCATCTCGTTATGAATATCTCGCACTATACGTGACTTGCAGTCTTGAATTTTGACGCCACAAAGATCCCCTAAGGTCCTTTGTAATGAATATCTCACACTACGTGACAAGCAATCTCGACTTTTTGACGCCCGTTTCCCAGCTCTTTTGAAAAGCAGAGGGCTTGCAACGATTAGCCGCAGTGCTCCGCTCTGAGTCAACATGTTGCACGCCGACCAATTACACATTCCGGCGGTGTTCGGCGGAGCTAATGGTGGCATTCGGCGCCCCATTTGTCACTGGATCTGTGGCGGCGCGGGGGACCACCTGTCCGGCATTCCCCTCTGCTCGAGATCAGCACCGCATTCACCGGCCGGCCGTGCGGCTTTGATCGTGCAGGTTCGGTCCGGTGTCGGAGCGTGTGAAGTTCCCTCGGCTGAACTCACGGTCGTGAATCCCCTCAGCCGGCCTCGTGGCCGCGCGCGCTGCACGTTTTGTCGTTGCAGACGCGTCTTTTGAGCTCCGCCGCGGCCCATTACGGGCGCTCAAAGGCCGAGCGGCGGCGCTTTGACGCACCCTGCGCCGTTGCACGGGACAAGTGCGCCGTTTTTGCGCGTCGGCTCGTAATTCGATCGAGTAAAAATGGCATTGTGCTGCCGATGGAGCCCCTAAGGCTGAGAGTCGTGGTCCGTGGTGGAATGGCGCGCTGCTGGCGGCGCCGTTTTGATAGCTGCCGCTGAGCCACCGTGGCTGAAAGGACGGAACTAATGAAGAGCGACGACCGTATAGCGCGCCCAGTTTTTGCCGTCTGCACTCGAATCTGTCCGAGACGGCGAGACGCAGTCCAGAGGGGAGATTGGCAGCAGTAGACGATAGATGCATTAGCTCACGTATTCGAGATGCAACGCATTCTTTTGCTTGAGCTATTCATCTGTCGATCTAGGATTGTTAGGGGAATACATTATTTTATTTGAACTTACTTGATTTCTGCAATTTGTATTATTAGTTCTAGTTACAGCTACAGGCAAGAACACCGGAGATATATTTCAAAGATAATCCAGGCATGAGTTTGCTCAGACATAGATCAAAGTAGTTTATTCGAGATTATGTCGTGTTGAAAAGTAAAAAGTGATTAAGACAACCGTCAGTTACTGAAATATTTTCCAGAATACAGAATACTGGACTTATTGGTGGACAAGCTGCTATTTTTACCCCCGTGGATCTTCGAAACTATTGAGCCAGTTATAAATAACAAAATAAAACAGCATTCGATAACCGTTGAAAATTCACCTAGTAAAGCCTATTATGTTGACTTCGGGGTCATTGATGACGTCACATGTCAGGCCAAAATTATGGGCAGCGAACCCGATCCAGCCGGCCATACTTGGTTTGAATGATTTTTCCATTTCAATATGAAACATACAGGAAAATGCTCAGAATTGGCCATGGATTAATAATATGGTAATAGTTTTTAAGTGTAGTAACACGTGGACGTATAAACGGCACCGAAACACGGAACATTATATAAAGCTTTTAGCAGGGAGTCCGCGACTGGCAAAATTAATGTATGTTTTCAATGCAATGACGAATGGGATAGAGCAAAACATTTGAAATGTGCTTGTTTACAGGTTAAAATGGAACGTTGGCTACAATGTTGAATCAAAATTATAACTAAAAGTAGGGTTTCTTGTGTTTTTATTGATAACTTTTGTTGATATAACAGAAATGTCAGCAAAAATTTGAATGCAGCTTTTTCGATAGAGCCGATCTAATTGATAACACACGATAACACGGGAATACGAGCATGGTTGTGGCCCTCAATCGTTTGGCTTGCAACTTCCTGCCTCAACTTGCCACCGCACCCAAGCGGGGTGATTAAAACAAATCATCCAAAAATCATTGTTTTAATCACCAATCATTTGTATATATAATATATTTAAAAAACGTAAGATATATTCGAGAACCAAGTACGGACGATACCTAAACCGAATTTCAAAGCAATATCGCCATTTTTTACTGACTTATGTGTCCCTAAGTACTAGTCGGTGGCAATCATAATGTGGCAAACCGAAATACGTGGCCGTCCTAGGCCGGTCGGAATCAAGACCCATCTGGTGACCAAAAGATGAGCTAAATCGAATGAAATTACTACGAAATGGTTTCCAAAACACTTGCTCGAAGTGCCTATGCCAATGACCTGAGGCTGAAAAAGGTCATATGAGATCAATAATCAATTATGGCGGGCTTGATTGGGCTTCTGGCCCATAGTGCACTGGGTCAAATACAAAATGTTGGACTGTGCCATGAACGTTTCGGTGGATGCAACTGCTTCGCCACAAAATAACTATATTTAACGCATAAGTAGTCGATAAATCGGTGTGATTCGTGCTTCTGACTCTTCTAAGTGCCATCCTAAGCTTTTGATGACCTTGGGTCAGGTCAAAGTTGTCCGAGGTTATATCATAATATTTCAAAATAGCTTATAGGGGGAGGTAGCCATCAGTAATTCGCGAGATAATTAAGGACTGCGTTTTGCTACACATTGCATCGTGTGCTCTTGACCAGTTAAATTGTATTTTCACATGACTGAGTGGAATAGATGGGTTTAGCTGTCGGCTGTCGCAATGGCCATTCATCTTTCTAGTAGAGTTTTATTTTCCATTGGGTCTGCAGTGCAGGAATATTGTTATCTTTGCACTCCTCTGAGATGCAAAGAAAAATGTTTTGCTCGCTCAACCGCGATAAATGTGAACATAATGTATTATATTTGCATCCCTCTGAGATGCAAGATAAGGTCACGCGAGTTTCGACGAAAAATCATGTACTGAACTGAACTTGACTGAATCAAACTCTACTTAGAAAGATATATAATTTGTCATGTTTCGAAGATAGAAAATATTTCCCGCGCGTGTTCCTGACAAAACCTCGCTCCTTCGTCGCTTGGTTTTTCAGTCACACGCTTGGAAAATATTTGGGAAAATATATCCTTATCTTCCACTCGGAGCCATGAAGAGTACTATATGTCATATATAACTTTGCGAAAAAGGAGTTAGCTTTACACAGCAGTCACGGGAAGATATTGTACGCGTTAGTCTAATACACCTCCAGTTTCGGGTGTAGGTCATTCAGCGACACAATAGCTAATAATCTTCAACGCCAGTCCAGAGAATAACCAAGCAACATATAAGCTTTCATATTTAGTCGCAAAGAATATGCGGTGCAATAGAAGTGGTTTCTTTTAGCAAAAGCAAGCCGATATCCATTCTTACGGGAACTTTTTTTTTCTTTCTGCGGACAGCTTAACCTGCGCCGGGCCGGAGGTGTTTAGACACCCCCCTCAGGTTTTTCCTGGATATCGGGAAAACGGCGGCGCGTAGCGCCGCCAAATTTTAAGTACCTGTGTCAATCATCTTTGTTACAGCTTTCAGAAAAGTTTTGACAATACTATGGTTGGTCAGGCCACCAGGCTAGGTCAAGTGACCCCACCTCCGAAAAAGTTTGCGGTTCCACCAAAACCACAGTTTTTATCGGGTTGGTTTCGTACTTACAGGGTTTCATAAGAGCATGACTATCTAAAGTTTGTATATCTCGTTTTTTATATCGGTGACCTAAGGTGAGGTTAATTTCCTGACCTCCCCATTATAATAAACAGATGCTTCTTATTCTGAAAGTATGCATTGGATCAGGCTGATTATTTCAAAATCATGTTATTTTAGCTCATTCTGTATGACCTAGGTGCGATTGTTTCTAAGAGATCTCTACAAGGTCATCTGAGGTCATCTGAGGTCACAGCAAATGATTTGCATAATAATTCTGATAGATATGAAGATAGAGACGAGTGGAGAACACCCTGTATTTTGGATATCGATCTGTACCCCGCGTCGCCCTATCGCAACAATGACCTCCTATTCTGCGGTCACCAAATGTACTTGACTCCGCAGGTCTAAAGAATTTCTCTAAGTGTGACCCTTAACGAGGTCAATAATGTAAATGTTTTCAAAGCGTCTTGACGAGAGAGAAACACGATAATGTTAAAATGATGTAGTGCTCATTATTTAGATAAAATGCTATTCAGTCGAAAGCATATGTATAACAAAAACTGCATTTGTGACCATTTGATGATCTGGAGCCTAACTAATTGAATCCTGAGCTCAATTCTGAGGCTGGGCTGCGATTTCCCAATTTAAATAGCTATCTTAAGCTTCTAAGACTTTGTCCTTTACTCCTACTATCAATCCCATTTCCGAAGATGTTGGGGATATCTGGAGCTATGTCACTATAATCTGGAAAAGTTGACCTTTTGGTGCCTCCTGGTGGACTCTAATATTGACTCTGAGACATTTACGTTCAAAAGAATTTTCCAAAATCCCTTTGAGAAGCCTCGTGCTATTCTTTGGTTTATGTTAGGTCTATAGGGCCAGGTTAGAGGGGGGGTCGAAACACCGCACCCGGCCGAGGGAGGATGGCCCGAGGAAGGTGGCGCCGAGCACCGGCCCGGCGCGGGTTGAAGTCCTGCAGCAGCACAAAGTACAAACCATCATATAACCCCCAAAATCGCACCCCATTTCAAAAGGTGTCTATGCGTTTTGTCATTTCGGTTTGGTTCCAATATAACGCCTATATATAATGCCGAAAATATAATGCCTGTAATGTCTGAAATGCGTGTTATCAAGTGATGTGTGCATCACAAAAATAAATGCAATCAGTATTTCATCAAATGTTGCTTGAAAACCTTACGGTGTTTCAAGCTGCTTCAAAGCAGAGAATGAAATGGATTGGATTACTCAACATGGAATAAAATCAATTCGACTTGAAATGGTTTTGATAAACTTTGAATTCAAATGGATTTGGATCAGGGAGGCTAGACTAATTTTCAGATGTTTAAACTTTTTTGCAACATATCTAGGAAAACGGCTCATGGTACTTGTTTCTTCATGATAGCTGATTATTTTAGAAATCATATTTTCTAGCGTAGTAACTCAATGGAGGTACTTTTGCTTTAGAAAACTTTGTTTTTTCTTACACATTATATTTCACACATTTTACCATTTTAACCGGGCCCACGGAGAGGGCGCAGAATATGCCCTTTCTCGGATTTTCTAAAAACTAGGAAACTATCATAAACATTGACGTGAAACATGACCCATTCAGCTCGCCCCATGGCCGTAAGGTCACGTGACCTAAGGTTGATTTTCCAAACGGTCTGGCTTGGTTATACATATGCAATAGATTTGCAATACATATGCAATAGATGATTTATTGAAAATCCGAATTTTAAATGTCCACATACAAAACTCACGTGATTTAACTTTATATCACCTTTTAAAATGCCCAAATGTTCGGATCTTCTAAAACTATTGTCTCAAATTTTGCTACGATTTCTGACATTCTGATGGTACATAGGTCTATATGACTCAAATTATTTAGATGGAAGATATCACACACTGAAAATTCGAGGTTCGCGCATCATGCCCAAATAAACCCCACAACATATTTCCATCGAACTATGAGAAGAAGGGTGCTATGTTTTGGTCCATCTGACGTTGGCTGCACTGTGTGACCAGGCTCACGTGACCTTGAGGTCAAATAGCTCGACGAGGCAAATATAATCCTGTTCAGTTAAGCTCTCTAGCACATTTACGTGCGAAGTTATTACCAAAGACGTGCCTGTGACCATCATTTTTCTAAATTAAAAAAAGATAAATAACCTATCTCCAACATTTGTTCTACCGAAGACTTGTATATTAAAGTCAATCCTGACAATGGAAAACATCAGAATTGTAAATAACCACATTATAAAAACGCTATGTTACTTAAAATCGTCTTTTAAAATTGTAAATGTTTGAATATGCAAAAAATGTTAAATCACATTAATCTATGGCTTATAACAATTATCATGATTGATACGTCAATATGACCACCAATAATTTAGATTGGGGATATTGCCCGCTGAAAATTAAAGTTTTGCGCAACATCGAAAAATCCCTGAGGCCGTTTGAGTTGAGTTGAGTTGAAGTCCCTTTGTTTTTGAGTCCCTGAGTTGAAGACCGTTTAACGGACGAGGCTGAAATTTTCACAGCGTGATCTACCGCCCAGATAACTAGATAATCACACGCAGTTTGATCGAAATCTGAGAGATATAGGGTGTTATGGCTTGGTCGATCTGTCATGGCATGCATCCTTTTGTGCAGTGACCTTTTGTTATTTGACCATGACCTTGACATTTGCTTACAATTTTCTTTCGCTTATATGGGAGATGCGTTATACCTATAAGAGGACTTCGTGCAATAATAGTCACAATATAAGTATTTGGATGGAAAGGATGGCCCATAAACTCAAATACCTCGATTTCGACCTTTGAACTGACCGTGATTTGACATGTGACCAGGACCTCATTTATACAATTTTGTTAATGCTTCAGATGCGTTTCGTTGCAGCTTTCAAGTGCCGCCTTGCGCGTTTCGCTGCAGTTATTGGTTCGGAAAATAACGGGGGATGGCAGAATATGCCCCCCCCCCAGTTCCTGTTCGGCTGAATACCCCAGTGGGGCGCAGGTTTAAGTAAAAATGTCTCAGTAGTCTGTCACGGCAATTTATCCGACAATTATTCCTTGCATGTACTTCCATGAGCGAGAGCAATTGCATTGGAGATTATATTGCAGATGAAGTGTTTTTGTTGGTTTTATCAAGCCCATTCACCTTTAGAATGGAGAGTAAGGCGCGGGGAATACTGATGTTTTCGTAAAAAACGAACCTTTTTAGGCCTGCCAGCGATCATGAACGGCATACCTGTCGGACCATAATGGGACGATTATTCAAATGACGTTTTGATTGATTTTTAGGTTCGGTAAACCAAATCCTGCCCAGTGTTGACCAACTTCAAAAGTGAAAGCGTTAGCTAGTAGTTGCCTAGCCTTCAATGGTTCGAGGAAGAATGACTAATGCACTCAGAAAGAAGTGAATGACCCGGCAGCCGCTGGGCACCCCAGTCACATTCAAGTGTCTGTTGTTGTTTTTGCAATCCCCTCCCTTGGTTCTTCGGTAATATCATCAGAACGCGTAGGGATTGAACGAGAAACCTTGCTCACATCTAATTGAATACCTAGGGCAGCATCTTTCCTAAATCGGTGTCAATGGCATGTCAGGTCAGGTCACAGTGACGTCACACAACCTATTATAGGGTCATGATTTATCAGTTCACAGCAATCAATGCTGAATAGCTCGAACGTTTTATATCAGGGACTATTTTAACCACATAACTGGCGGGATTTGTCCCCGCAGTACCCTGAAATCCCCCCTGGACGAAAAAAAACGCAGTCGACGGTAAGAAAAACGCGCTGAACTGTCTGCACAGGCCCGGTCAACGAATATTTCGCGGTGACGACCCGACGCCACCCCTCCTCCCCCGCTCAACGACTCTTCGCGTTGACGACCCGATGCCAGCCCTCCCCGTTCCCGGTCTACAACTTCTCGCTGACGAAACGTAGCAAAATTTGTGCCACCCCAAGCGAGAAGTCTAGATTTCTCAATGAAAATCCCCCTAAGTGAGAATGCATTAGAGGAGGTCTTGTTTCTTATTATCTTTGAGATGATTAAAATCAGCTTGATGCCGCACATTATACCGCTACCACATAGCTTAGGGTTATATAAAGATCATCTGGCCTTGAACTGACTTTACATGACATGACCTGACTTTGCAGGGGTAAAAAAAGCGCCGTACTGCGATGGCGTCTGGCGAACCCAGATATCCAACTTTGCTGACTGGAGTAGCGACCAAAAACGGCCGTAAATATTTAAGTTTCATTCGTTCATATAGTTTTAATTAGTTTTCACGTCCATATAAAAAATAAACTTTTTAACATCATAAATTAGGTTGTCTGTGTTGATGTCCTCCTACGCAAGTCAAGATACCTACCAACGCAATCCACCACCAAGTACTACCAAGTTAGCTCCCAGGCCACTCGTCGGCGATTTTTGTGCGGACCACAACGTTAAACCAAATGGCAAAAGTGGTTGTAAAAATCGCGATAACGAGCGACGAAATGGTCGCAAGGATGGTAGGGTAAATGGTCTCCCTCCTCCTGGTAGTAGAATGCACCAAATTACAGTGGAAGGCACCTGCGTGCAGTGTGCACGGGTGGCCTCTCAGGGTATATTTGATAGGGGTATGCTCGAAATTTAGTATATATGAAATTTGAATAAACTATAGCATGTTGGGAAACGTACATACAATATTTTGTTCTAATTATTTATGTTTAATGCACATGTACGAGTCAGTTTTATCACTTTTAAATGTTTGTTTTCAAAAAATAATCTTCGAAAAATATAGTAACCTAGTTCTAAACTATGAGTATAGTACAAAAGCGTAGCTGAAAACTAAATATGGTGACATTTTGTTGGACATCATACCTTGCGCATTTGTTTCGGAATATGGTTCTGAGGTTTGTTGGACTTTTGCATATGTGCCTTTGTTTATGTTTTAGGCAGGTAATTCAAAATTGTTCTGTATTTGTTAAGTTCACATCTTTGTAACTATTTAAGCTGTGTTGATAACATTAATTTGTGTGAGTTGGCAAAGTTTATTTATGCTTACATTTGCTATGTCAGGCTGGAACTTTGCTACAATGGTGCAGCTGCTTGGAAGTCTAACCAGATCTGAGGAGGTCAAAGGGACAAGCTCCTCAGAAAAAAGAAATATTTTAATGAAATGTCCTGATAATGAAAATACAAGTAACATGATATATTTGACAAAGGTCCCTATGTTGCTGTTGGTTTGGTATCAGCGTGCATGTGTTCAGGTAGTGTTTCAATGAACAAGGTGGGTGTATGTCGCTGGTTATATGACATCATTGGCTGTGCTGCGGAGCTTACTGGGGGTTGTTGCCCTTGAACCCTAGACCATATTATAGGTCTGTTCCGTTCGCACTTCTACTCCTCAAGCTGCTCCCACTTGGTCCAGTCCGTAATTCTTAAGCAGAGCAGTTGCAGTCGGAGCAACTTAGAGGAGAAAAGAGGAGCGACTGGAACAGCCCTATGTCAAGAACGCTAACCTACAGCGTAAAAAGTTATCATATGTGTTTATACTGAAGGGTTAGTTTTTCTACAGATGGTATGGGGTTGTCTGGAGGCTATCGCCCCCTGTTAGTTTCTGCAGCGCAGCGAGCAAATGCAAGTAGTAGCGTTTAAGCGTGGGTCCTGCGACCATAATTGCTGTAAAGATTACGTCTGGTGTGATTATGTTATTTACCTAGATTATTCGTGCATAATCCAGCTGCCCCCTGCCTTGTTAAAACGTTAAAAAAATTACAGGCAAAAACACGAGACGCTAGGTAGCCAAACATGGCGCGTTAACATGTTCTTAGTCAAAGATTACTGATTACACAACTTCAGGCAAGGAAGCTATTTTAGATCATCTTTCTAGGCACTAAGGTCCAATTGTTTATCACATCAAAACAGGAACTCATGGCATGTGACCTTAAGCGCAGCTAGCCCTTCGAGAAGAGGGGGGGGGACAAGCCAGTCCATGGTTGCTCCCTCTAAAAATGTAACCCTGGCCCACTCTACAGATTCTGGCCACTATTATTGTTTGCAAGAGCCTCTTTTTTAAATCTTCTGATTACCTGGATTGGACCTAGACCATATGGCTGCTATAGCCCTGGACAGTCGATAGGCCTAAACAACTCATTGGGCCTGGACAATACATGCTTGCAGCAGTGTACTAGGATTGCCTTATAAAGCCAGGGTCATAGTGAAAATTTCAGACTGAATATGAGGAAAAAGAGTAAAGCAATTATACTAAAAAAGAGTATATTTTTAAGATTATCAATTTTGCTATCAAAACCAAACTTGATCAATTTTCTGGGTTTTTAACATATTAAAAATAAATGAGTGAAAAAATTAATGTCAAAAGTGGAAAAGAGTGAAAAAAAAACATTCAAATTGGAAAAAGGAGTGGAATATTATATATTTATTGTAGGGTGTCGCTATTACATAAATTGTCATTCCTTAGGATCACTGTGCTCAAGAGGCCCGCATGGAACAGGCTTTTGGACCCCTAATGGGCTCAATGGCCTGGAACATGCCAAGAGGGGTTTTTCCTGGACGGAAAAAGCATACAGGCCTTCTGGACCCCTAAGTGGGGCTCAATCAGGCTCAATGACAGTGCCCGAGAGGCCCCGCTGGGTCTTTGAAAACCTTCATTGTCTCTTGAGGGGGCCTCTAAATGGGCCATGCACGCAAGTGACCCCTCGCCTGGTTTGAGGGCTCCGTCTTTTTCAAACACGATGCCTAATAATGGCACAATGTTTTTGGAATTCAAGCGCTCCAAAGTATAGTACATACCCCTTTTGTAAGTGTTTCAGGCTGTAAGTTTTGGCTAAACCATTTAATTTGATAGGAGTGGACAAGCTAGGGCAAAAATAGCGGTCACGGGGGAGCGGCATGGGGCGTTTAGCCCCATATTGCCTGAAATTTGACGAAAATTTTGTAAAAAAAAACATAGTTTCCACTGCAGGGAAATCTAGATAAACGATTTTTGATTACAACTAAGTGCAGACATGATTGGTGTTGTAAAATTAACGTTCAGTAGGACAAGGAAGCTCAACCCGATTGGTTATTTCGAATTTGAATGAAACTTGCAATAAAGAATAAAGCTGGATAACGGAATTTGCGATAAGGCTGTTGAATTATTAAATGTCTTTTAAAGCTATTCTGGTTACTATATGTACCGGCGATTTTGGGGAAAATATTCCGGTCGGCGACGCAGCTTTCAATTTTTTTTTATTTTTTGGTTTTGTTTTTTTTTTTGAGTGCGTGCGTGGTTGTGACTTTACTTGGTTAAACTGCTTGACTAACCTGGGTGCTTTGCGGGATGGCCGATATAAGTATCATTTGAATGAGTGTTAGCCAGCAAATAAAATGACACTATAGTTCAACCATGGCACAAAAATGCTTGATTTGGACCTGACCTAACATAACCTGACCTTGGCTTTATGACATGTTATGTATAACTAATATAAATTAAAGCTTCACGTAGTATAAAATTCAACCAGTTTATTCGAGCTACCGATTCAATTGCGATTCATTTCAGAAGAGGGCTGGTTCAATCACGGTTCGATTCATGGATAACAATTGTGAGAATTGATGTTTTCCGATTCAAATAATCAAAACACATTTTGATTCATTCACGTTTGATTCAACATTGAAAAACATTGAATAATCCTTTGATTAGATGAGCCTTGTTTATATGAAGATTTTGATTTAATCACGATTCATGACTCAGAAGAAACGACGCCAATGTGACTCCAAGTTTAGGGTATTCGCCCATAGTGTTAACCAACTTAGTGCTAACCCGTCCGCTGCGCTGGACGATCTATGCATACAGACTGCATTTTTACGTTTTTTTATTCGTTAATATTTACGAGGTACGAACTTCACCCGTCAAAGGGATCGTGGTTTGTGGACTTAAAGACTGTTCAATCGGGTGGACGGCTATATTTTTTTACGTTTTACTCTTGAAACCCCTTTTGTGCTTATATGACTTGACGTAGTGTGTGCGTTAAAATATTATATATAGGTAGCGCTGGTGTGCACAAACCCGCAACCTGTTGCCTCACTGGTTGCGTATAGTTCTGTTCAGCTCGTCAGAGGGGCGGGACGTCGGTATTATCCGGTTGGGAAGTTCATGTCGTGCTATTTTTTCTAACACAGTCGACATTATCTTTACTTGTAGCGAGAACCGGTTTGATATTGATAAAGTAGGAAGCGGAATAAAAAAAACACACATGTTGCTTATCACGATGGTCTTATTTTGCGCGAAATGTTTTAAAACATTTTAAAAATGTTTTAAAATGTTTCAGTGGTAAGCCGGTCTTCCGATGCGGCTAATTCATGTGATTCTGCAAAATTATTTCTTAGATACTATTAATTTAAATGCTAGTTGTCGAAACTACATGACATGTCTCGTTAAATACGATACATATAAGGAAAAATTTATTTGACACGCGAAAGCTTTAATGATATTAGTTTTATACATAACACACGGACAGACAGAAGGACAGACTTTCTTTAAATAGCAAGTTAGATTCCTGAGGTATTGTGAAATGTTTCTGTTGTTCATAGCTCCGGCCTCCGAGATAGGAAACCCTAAACCTATAATTTGATTTGTGACGTCACTGTGATCTGTTCTGACCGGGGATTGACACACGGCTTACATTCATGTGGCCTAGGTATTCATTTGAAGGAACGCAAAATTGCAAGGCGCTATCCCTTCGCGTTCACGTGATATCACCGGAAAACCAAGCCGGTGGTGCATTGGTGCTAAGTGTGCCTACTGCCTACACCAAGAACTGAAAGGTGTGATATTTTGATGTCCGAAGATACTTCAGTTAATGTACTGACTCATGAATTTATATTATGCATTACTCATTCCCCAATTTATTCCCCATTATTGTTTGCACCATGCTGCAGTTAGTGATATTCATGTGCTGTTTTTGTGCGTTTGTGTGTGTTGAGGGGTGGGGGAGGGGGATGAGACATGTCTGATAAGTTACTGTGTATTTATTTTTCTTCAATATAAAACTTGTCTAAAAGTTATCCCAGGCAAAGGTCAGTTTGGAGGGAGCAGACAGGGTAAACAACTGTAACCCCGGACATACCCTAACGGCAGACTTTGCATGGTTATGTATGCGGTGTGTCAGTTTCACCTTCGTCACCAATAACTTTGGTTTTCTGAATACCAGAATACCAGATAACAAAACAGTGCCTGCAATAAGTAGTGGGCAAATATGGGTATAAACTTCGCCAAAATATCACAAACCATTTTTGCGTTGTAAAAAGCGCAAGCATTGTTTCAAGATACATTTGTTATAATAATAATATCAAAAAACTGTGAATGAATGGGAGAACACAAAATTGTGACACACCACACCTGACGGCAGATAACTTACTGCTGGCACTTTTGCTAACTATTAAGAGTGGACCAGCACATTCGATCAGAGGAATCGCCGCTGCTCCGGTCGATCTCATCCCACTGCCAATGAAGTCGGCTGCTGTTTGATATTCATTAGGTGGCCGCGCCGCACCGGACCGGGGAGCCGCCTCTCTCCCCTGGATCCCGCCGGGTCCGCTCCCCCTCCCCACGCAGCGCCGTGCTCGCGTAATTGCATTCCCTCTGGCGCAGCGCACGTGCAATACCCTGCCGCGAGGGCTGCGAGACGAGCTGTGACGCATGCGCTGACAATGTGGCGCGGCTCCGGGCGCACGGGGCCGCTGTGACGCGCCTCCGCCACGGATGGCAGACCGCACATGCCGTGTGCGGTGGTACTGTGTAGTGTGTTGTGTGCCGGGCAGCTTATTACCTTATTGTGGCATATAGATTCAACGGCGCTAGATGGCACAGTGCAGTGGTGTGAGATAATCGGTCAGTTGTGCGTGCGTGCGTGCGTGCGTGTGTGCGACGGTGGAGATGATTATTAATGTTAAAAAAGTGTATGAATTTGATGTTTTCTTCTCTGTCTTCCATTCATTCTCGCGCTGTGATGCATCAATAAGTCAGTCACCAGACCGGTGACTTTGGAGTCATTGTCCTAGGGGCGTTGGATGTCTACAGAATGTTGTGAATCAAAATATAACTACTCGA
>VOPJ01002480.1:0-13086 GCA_014673585.1 Semibalanus balanoides
CAGATCTGTAGTCCAGCGCTCTCCCGACTGAGCTACACGGGCGGAACGAATGAAGCTTCACAATGCGGGCACAGTGCATCCGTTTGCCGGTTATGCCAAAGAAGAAGAACTTTCTCCAAGAACTGGACGCCTACTTATGCATTTGAATTTACTTCATGCATTCATATGAATCAAGTTCGAGTCTTCGTTATGATGATAGTGATTTTAACGATGGTGATGTTGTTACTGATGATGATAATAATGATGATGATGATGATGCTGATGACGATAATGATGATGATAAAAGTGATGATTATACGTTGCTTTATGCTAAAAGAGAGAGTGCCACCCAGCAGGTCAATATAGAGTTTTTGGTGTGCATCGGTGGATTAAGCAAAGTCCGATTTCACCTTGCAAAGTCTGGTTCTAGAAAACTCCCGCGATTAAAATACCAGAGTCCAGAAAATATATTAACACCTTCAATGATTGGCAATCACTCGTAACATTGTAGTCGCCTCCTCACTATTTTGAATAACTTTTTTGCGGACTATATTTTTGTGTTGAATATTGCAAAACTCCTCTCGGTCATCACCATTCCGTCAGTGAAGTTTAAAATTAAAATGCGTATGCAGTTAATTATATTGTCAACAATCTTAGCCTTCTCATAATAATAACAGCAGGAATGGCTCTGGCTCGACTTTGGGCGTAAAAGTTAAGTGTCGTTACTTTTTAACCCTCGCCCGGGTAGGGGGGATGCCACCTCTCGGTTTTTCCAAATAACTCACGTAGTTTGCAACCGATTGCAATGAAACTTTCAGTACCCTACTTTTAAACAATTTGACACATAATCTGAAAATTGTAAACTTCCAACTTTCATGAACCGTGACCTATGACCTGTTTCTCAAGGCCATGTCATGCGAAACTGGCGTCCCGTAGTATCGATTCTTGTTACATGTCTAGTTTCCGAGTGTTTGACGTTCAGGAGCCAATGCAAAGGTATTTCCAGGTGACAGGTGTGTCTTCTGCTGAGAATGTGACCTCGACTGACCTTTTCTGAGATCAACCAAGGTAACTGACCTCCGATGACCTCCGATGACTTTTTGGGCTTCTGATCGCTTTTAGGACAGATTTTTTACGTTGATCTCAAATATTGGAGCCATTTGACATAGTTATATGTTTCACTGGGGTCATGCCCCTGCAAAGGTCCACCGAGCTTACTGACCTCAGATGACCTGACATGATCTTTTTTGAATTTTGCAGTTTTTATGTCATTTTTTGACGCTAGTTTCAAATTTGGCATGTATAAAGCATAATGAGATGTTTCTTTACCATTTGGGCTCGATAAGTATTCAATTTTCACAAATTTACAATTTGTGAATTTTTGGTCTTTGACATGACCTCAGAGGTCACCTATTGACCCAGTATCTTCAAATTATATGTCAATGGCTTCCTCTCGTCACAAGCAACATACTCGTTTTTTATCAAAGCTCTAGCTCAATTAAAGGCGAAACACAAGGGGGCGAAACACCAACCCCTACCCGGACACGCAGTGAATTTGCCCTACCCGGGCGAGGGTTAAAGGGAATATAGCACCTTTAACATTAGTTTTTAACTGAGATAGCCAGATTGTCGGGTGTACTGAGAAACCTCTAAATCTGAAATTTTTCCTTTCCAAACGACCTAATTGCTTGAGTTTATTGAACGCAAAAAACCGTTGGGCATATTTGGGCATTTGGGCGCATACTTACAAATTTCGTATAGTACGATTTTAACGAAATTTGTTAATATGGCATATATACGAATTTTACGGCATCTGATTTCCATGGACGATTTTTTGCCGTTCGATGGCCTGCTGTGGACCGTCACAACTCGCTTTGGTTGACGCAATATTTGTTGTGGACGTCACACGAAAACATATTACCAATTTTCGAAAATTTACAACAAAATTTGACTTTCGCAAAAATGAATGCCATGACCTCTAATCAGGGCAATTCGCCTCCACATCTACATACTTTTCCCAAGGTGCTATATTCCCTTTAACACAGATAGACTTTCCAAGGTCAAGTCTCGGCGAATTCGTAGAATTTGGCTTTGGGTGCGCTACTTGAACACGTAATAATTGCGCCAAAACAGGATGAGAGCAGCCATCTTGAATCTAGTGGTGAGCACAGCTGGGAACAACGTTTTGGAGTAGAGGTGCCACTTTTCAGACTTGTGGCTACCCGATCCGACCCGCAACCCCCTTTCAATTACCCAACATTACTAACATGAGCATATAAGCTGCCAGCTACCCGCAAGTACCCACAAATACTGATGACGATGTCATCATTATGTCTGTCATTTAATAACTCATGTTTGAATGCTGAACTGTTTTGTGTTGATCTTTTCTCACTAACTGAGGTGCCTATATTTGTTCAAGCATCCCAATTCACATCAAAATCTCTGCCTTTTTATTTTTCAATTGATGAAAATTCTTCCACCCGCCAACTACCCACTCCATTTAAATGATCGCTTGTGTTACCCACTTCAACCAGCGTGGGCAGTAAATACCCACATTATCACATGTGTGTTAGTGGGTAGAAAAGTGACACCTCTATTTTGGAGTCGGACATAAATAAACAGTGTTGTGCCGATCCATTGCTTTAGGGCAAGTTTGAGAAACAGCATATATTATTGTTTATTCCTTTTATTCATTTAAGTTGCTTTTTATAAATCCTCCAGAGGTGGCACTATCCCTTTAACCCTATTTCTGTCAGGGGGCGAATCGGCCCCCCTTGACGTTTTTCGCGTACAGTTCATTCATAACTCAACCCACAATCTTGCAACTTTATGAAATTTCCTATCATTTCATTGCGCATCGAATGGTGTACTTTTTTCTCAAATTAAGTCATTAGGAAGGGGTCCAAGACAGTTTTTAAGGGGACGTATTTGGCCGTTTTGGCTTAAAATCTGTGCATGGTTAAGCACTCGTGGAGAGTTGTGTGTTGAAGGGAAGTGTTAGCAAAAGCAGATATCGATAGAGAATTGGTTGTTCTTTCAGATGGCAGTCTCGAAATTGCAAAATTTTGAATTTTGAAATCCTTTTTTTATGATACAAGTTTTTTTATTTTCAATACGTTTTTTTAACGAAATACATGTTAGAGAAAGCATGCAAATTATAATGTTTTGAAAGTTTTAAGGTGATATATAAATATTTAATAACCTGATGTCGGGTCAAATGCTAACCTTCCAATATAAATATATGGTTAAAATGAAAAAAAAATGGTTTAACATATTGTATCAATCCAATTATTTCAGTTTCATGTAATCTCAGGCCCTTCTTGATTAACAGGATTGATTTTTTAGTCAGTGGCCTTTTGAAAGGTCATTCAAGGTCACAAACATTTTTTTATCAATAACTCGTGAGATAAACACCACAGAGACTTGCAAATGGTCTCAAAACGTTTAGGTCATCAATACGCATCTTTTGATATATAGTTTGACTGAGTTATGTCACCTTGACGTTGACCTTGACCTTGAGCCGGGGTCAAATTTTCGATTTGACAAAACGTGTATGATTCGACCCGCTTTGACAAGATAAACACGATGGTATAAAAACAAGTGGTCTATATGTTTTAGATACAAAGTTATTAACGAACAAACTTTTCCTGAAAAACATTTTTTGTAAAACAATTGTTGACCTCTACAGCCCAAACCATTGACCTGAGGTCATTTATGATGCCGTATTGGCGAGAGACAATTAAAACAGCTTTACAGTACTTTTTTCGGATTCCTCCTAGCTGCCACAGTTTCCGAGATAATGGAAAGGTTTCCTGAAAATATAATGTTTTGAGAAATATGACTTTTGATGACGTCATTTTACCTTGAAGATAGTGACCCAAGGTCACCAAAACTTAACAAAATATAGTTCATTGTCAACCCTAACCACATACCAAGTTTCATTTTTCTAGCTTTTATCGCAGCCGAATCTGAAGGGGTGCCGAATAACCCCCCCCCCGACAATTCCCCCGGTATACTGTTTTTCCCCCATCCACTTCCAGGAATAGGGTTAAAGGGCACCTGCATATATTTTACCTTATAACGCAAACGTTGTTCCTGTTGAAGCTCGAAGAGAAATGCAATGCAAATACGTTGCATCAACATAATCGGTATCTGCATAGTGCGTGTGGGACGACGACGAACGGTGTCTAGCCTCTGGATATATTATTGTTTTGTGTTTTATACATAAGCAATTGTTTGGTAAAATGTTTAAGCATTTAAAGGAAGACCGGATTCAATTGTAGCATTTTTAAATTATCGATTCTGGAGCCGAAAGCATTTTGAGCTAGAGCATTCTTTCACGGATTTACAGAAACGTTGCTGTTTTGCCTCTGCTGTATAAGTTAAATATTTCCGAAATAATGACTTTTAGGACTCGAAATTTAGGTATATAAAAGTATCTTCAGATGTTACAATCAAAACGTAACTATGTGGATCAAAACGTAACTTGTACAATGATCAAAAGGGGTAGATGTACAGATACAAATGTTGTGCCTATATAAGCCAACTTACAGGCTGTGTGGCGCTATACGTTTATTAGTAGATACATAAGACCTCTACGCCTTCGTTACAATGAACACTTGAGGTGCGCGGTAAATGAGACCAAACTAACTCCGATAGGTGATCATTTTGAGTCATGCCACACATAAATCTCTAAGGCAGACAAACATCCTCACCCTGCTTTGGAAGTAAAAGTTTTCATTAAAACAAAAGATCACCCAGATAGGAAAATTGCTGAATCTTAATGTATCATAAACAAAAAAACGTGCATGAACGACAATATGTCATCGTGGCGCATTATTTCAGGATAGGATCGCCTTCTTTTGTATGATTTATCTAAACCAAAAAAATCTTCGTTATTTATAATCCTATGTACTTACTAAAACGGTATATGTCATCGTGGAGTGTCATTCAGGATGGTAGAACGATTTCGTGTGACCATTTTTTGTATTGTTCTTCATTTGTGTATTTTAGGTATATTGTCTAATAAACAAAAAATGCGTAATCATGAGACGTGTCTTAGTAGGTATTTTTCGTTTAAATTGATCTGCAATTGTTCGTCTTATTTCATTGTTACATCGATAGGCCTTTCCAGCTGGGCTTGGACGGGAGATGTAGTCCCTGATTTTCACTAGCAGTGCAAAATAGCCGTTTTCACGATTGCTTATTTTGCGCGAAATGTTTTAAAACATTTAAAAATGTTTCAGTAGTAGCCGCTTTCATAATGACTTATTTGCGAGAAAATGTTTTAACCCTCGCCCTACGGGACCGTAGGTCGATGAATACATCATTTCTCGCAATTTAGTCCGTCGTGAAGACGGCTACTACTAAAACATTGTAAAACATTTTAAGATGTTTTAAAATATTTCGCACAAAACAAGCCATCGTGAAAACGGCTAACATATATTTTTTGTGTCGTGCATGATAGTGATGTTTCATTTCGATTCTAATACATCTGATGAAGGGCTGTGCCCGAATGCTAATGTAAACTTTTTTTATCTCTCACTTTGGTACATTTAGGGAGAAGGTCGATTGAAAAACATTTTAAAATTTCCTTTAAACATCCAGAATACTGATCATTTACAAATTTGAAAACTGCAAATAGATCTCCACTAAGCCATCTATATCTAACTGAAAACATACCCAATTTATTTAACCTATCTTCATAAGGCATACTATTTGTTTATTTGTTTATTAATAGAAACACCAACAGACATCATGCCCACTAGGTGCAGTCACTCGGTAAAAAAGCACAAAGATTGTCCAAATACATCATATACGTTCAGGTAAAGTACACAAATAAATACACAATATTGCACAAAGTTCACATTCACACACAGTGGATCACATTTAAGTGCCGCCACGACTCTTAAACTTTCGAACGCTGGTCAATAAGGAATAGTGTGTTGAAGTGAAGAAATCAACGGACGTACAGGATTGAAGAAAGGAGTTGGTATGTGTTGGAACATGACAGAGAAGACGAATGACGGTATTTACGCTGGCAAAAGGTATGTATGGCCCATAGGGATAAGTTGCGAGTTGGCAGCGGCGGCACGGACGGGCGGAATGTCGACACGAGATGAGGACACTCAATCCGGCCTTGATATGCTTTGTGTAAAAATATAATGTCAAGCTGTATAAGTCTCGCCTTCATAGAACACATGTTAAAATGAGCTAAAAGCGCCTCATAGCCTAGGTCAATACAGGGTCGGTCCGACCTGGAAGCTAGCCACCTCAAAAACTTGTGCTGGACACGCTCGAGACGCTTTAGATGGGTGACAGCTGCACCTGCCCATAGCACACTGCCGTACTCGAGCACGAGACCGTTACATGTGCGTTATTACCACCGCGCAAATCAGGGCCGATGGTCTAAAATTGCGAGTTTCGCCGGGAATCGCGGCAGCTGCATGCTGCGGATGAGCAGACCCCAGCATCCGGTTCGCCTTGGACACAGCAGAGTCCACGTGAGGTGCAAAGGTAAGTTTTGCGTCGAGAACGACACCTAAGTCACGCGTTTCACAGCGGCTCTCCAAAACGGTACCATTCAGTGAATAGTCATACATGATAGGTGATTTGCGTAAAGTGAATGAGATTACGTTACATTTTGACGGGTTAAGCTACAGACGCCAGACACGAGACCATGCAGCAAGGCGGTTTAGATCGTCCTGAAGAGCGTCTGCGTCGGCGGTACAGTTCACGCGGTGATACAGCTTAATATCGTCAGCGCACATGATACACTGATACAGTTGGTGCGTACTATTGGTTCCAAAATAAGCGTCCCGCTGGGTTGGCCGGCACAGCAGTTAAAGGGAATAAACCGCCTTAGGAAAAGTTTGTGGATTGATGTAGATGAGTGCACAGATGAGTGGCTCTCATCTCCATCATTTCTCATAATTTTCCCAAGGCGTTATACTCCCTTAAACCTCTTGTGCCAGTCAAACCCATCGGACGCTTATTTTGGTGGAACCAATAGTTCCGAGGTAAAACCGAGGTAAAACAAATAAAAGCAGACGGTCCACATATACTGTCCTCAGGCACCCCAAGGCGACAGGGCGCCCAAATCGGACAGCTTGCCATTCAGGCCACCACTCGCTGTCGGCGGCCACTGAGGTAGAGACGCAATCCAAGAGTAGGCGCGGACCCTTGATATTCAATGATGTTTTTAAGCTTATGAAGTAAGAGAGCATGATTTACACTAGTAAAGACGCGGAGTAATCTGTATAGACAGCTCAGTCTGCGCCCCAGCCGTGTGTGATAAAGCTTGCTGAGATTAGAAATGCAAGACCGCCTGCGGTAGGAAACCCATGTGCCCTTGCGAAAGGGCTGGCAGGCAGTGGGACAGAAGGCAGTCAAAAACGACTTTCTCTAATATTTTTGAACACAGAGGAAGTAATGAGATCCCTTTGTAGTTATCAGCGCATTTGTTGTTCCCTTTGTTGTGGATCGGAATAATGTTGGCCTCTTTCCAGGCGCTGGGAAAAACTCCCTGGGTTAAGGAGAGTTTGCAAAGGATGTTTATGGGAATAGCCAACTCTCACGCACATTCCTTGAGAATCCGGGCACTCAGTCCATCTGGGCCGCACGCCTTGTGCTGCTCAATACCCAGCAGCAAGTTTTCAACATTGCCAGGTGGCAGAGCAAACGTGCTGAGGCTGGAAGTGTGAAGCACTTGGGCCTCTGGAAGGTCAGCTACGTGAGGATCCGAGAGTTTTGAACCTTGGTCAGAGCGGGCCTTGGAGTGTGGTCAGAGCGGGCTGCGAGGATTTCAGTGATTTGATATATGACTACCGTCGATATACAGACTATAAAGACAAATTACCATTATTGTTGCCTTTTTCTGAACTCTTTCTAACAACCAGCAATCTTTCTCATATTTGGAGAACATGAATACTTATAGAGCTAAAATACTTCAGGAACATATTAGTATGCTAAATAGACGCACAATTTGAAATAAGCATAAAAAATGACCCCAAAACTACCTAATTATCATAAAGTTATGTCAGGTCATCTGAATGGTCATTGACCTCGGGTGAACATTGAAGGCGCATTAACCCATTTGAATAGATAATTATGTAATATGAGTCCCAGATTTGAAATCAACATCACACATTGTCATAGAAATGGACAAAAGCCAAAAATTGTGACATCTGAGGTCATCGGAGGTCAGTGAGCTCGTTTGACCTACGACAAATGTAATTGAGATTACAATCAGAACCCGCAACTGTCACCTAGAAACACCCGTGGTTATGCTCCTGAACAACAAACAATCGGAAACTGCACATGTTTCAAGGATTGATACTACGGGACGCCAGTTGCGCTAAACACGACCTTGAAAAACTGTTCGAAGGTCATGGGTAATAGGGGTTAGAAGTAATAAACTTTCAGAGCATGTGCCAAGTTGTTCAAAAACAGGGTACTGGAAGTTGCATCGCGATCAGCTGATAACTGCGAGAGTACTTCTGTAAGAACCGAGGGGGTGGTATCCACCCCCCTACACTGGCGAGAGTTAAGCGAAAGCTCATGTGTGGCCGGGGTTCGGGGGAGTCCCCTGCACAGTAGTTTATGTTTCATAAGCTGACTCATGGGTGGAGTCATGCTGGCGGACTCATCCTGCTGTTGAAACTCAATGAAGGACCGGAATAGGCATATAAGGCATGTGTAGTGGCGTTAGATATCTGTCTTGATAGACCGGTCAGCTGATAACCGCATGACGCATGCCTTACCGTATGCTACATTTGTTTTAGATTAGTTTCAGTATCTAATCAACTGACTTCTTCACGGAGTTACGGTGACACATCCTTCAAACAAGCTTGTACAATTTCAAGTGTTATTTTATGTGCGTAAGGCACTGTATGTTTCATATGCTGACTCAAGGGTTGAGTCATGCTGGCGGACTCATGCTGCAGTTAAAACTCAATGGAGAAAAGGAATCAGTATCTAGGCATGTGGACTGTGGAGCTTAGAGTTAGGTAGGGGAGAACGGGGTAAGATGAGCATTTTCTTCCATTTTGCCTGTGACGCTTAATAAATGTCAGGCAAATGTAATGATTTATCATTCAAGACTGAAGGCCTAGTCCTTTAGCGAAAGTTTAATTTAATTTATTTATCTATTTATTTAGAAGATATGAGCAACAGGAGCAAGCCCCCAATGAAAGCTTAAGTCAACCGATAATATCATCAGAGCTGACATACTCAACTCAAGCACATACAAACATTCATATAAATACTTAGGTATTCCAAAAGGAACGTTTTTGAATGACAATTAAGTGCTAAAGAATCGGATAAAAACATGCATAATACTTTCCAGGTCAGAGTAAAGAATTCAGAACGATGGTGGTTGCAGGGCTGGGAAACCCCGCGAAGCCAAGAGTTTGTTACCGGTCTTCGCACAACGGTAAAGTTGTTGTAACCGGCCGCGACATGAACAAGCTTTCCTGATTGTCAAAGAATCGAAATGTGACAGTCACACAGCAACCTTGCACCAGCATCCGAAATTCACCGGCAACGATTCATAACGCTTGAACCGAACAATCCCTAACATTGCAAAGGCGCAGTTCGGATCCCCTTACAATGCTTGCCACCGGCTATAGATACGGGAAAATGAACGCTGAAAATCACCTGTTCTTGGAATGGATATAATTCCACCTGTTCTGTAGCTGTTCATGACATTATAAAACAAAAATGACTGGCCAATGTTATCGTGCACTACCTACAGAAACATCACAGCGGCGTTTTTTTGCCGGTTATGACTTAGACGAGCAAGTGCCACTGCAATTATACACTACAGAAACATCACATGAACTCAATCATTCCTCCACATTTGGCCGGAAGCGACGTCGACATATCAGTAAACATGAATTGCTAAAAACGGCTCCTCGTCAGGCTGTGGCACAGCGGGTTTCTCCCATCTAACAGCATACTTTGTGTTTAATCAATACAATGGGACTATTTCATTTTGTATCCAGCATTCAAATCCCACCTAACCTTTTACCCAGTTTGAAATAAACATGATAACCCAGGTAACAGATACCGTTGCAACAACGTTGTGAAGAAAAAAAAAACGTTTTAACAGCGTTGCGACAACGTCGTGAATGTTGTGAAGAAAAAGTGGTATAAACGTTGCTGTTAAACGTTACAGCAACGTTGTATCGTCACGATGTCGCAACTGTGTTCTAGTAACTTGGGAATAACAGCTCGCAATGTGGTACAATTATCTAAATTGAGCATATTCACCATCTTTTACCTAAGATTAACCGCGCACTGCAGGGGGTGGGGGGATTTTCCGCCCCCCTCAGGTTTTTCCAGGAGTAGCGCAAAAACGGCGGCGCGCAGCGCCGCCAAATTTTGCCCTTGTACAACTGTTTGGGCATCAATTACACACACGTTTTGAAAAAGGTTTTGACTTAGGTCATCTCAGGTCAGGTCACAATGTCCATGTCAAGTGGACCTCACCTTCAAAAATGTTTGCGTCGCTCCAAGCCACAGTCTTTTTTTCGAAAGTTTGAAAACTTGCAAGATTTAATTTAATAATATCAGTACCTACAATTCGTTTATTCGGATTTTGTATCGTGACCAAAGGGTCAGGGTCAATTTCCTACCTCCCATTATAAGTGAATGGGAAAATAAAACAAATGCTTCCCTTTCATAAAATATGCATTGATCAGGCTAATTCTTTCAGAATCATGTATTTAGCTCATTTATTAAATGATCAAGGTGGCAATTGTTGCTATGACTTATACAAGTCATCTGAGGTTCATCTGAGGTCAATCAGCAATGATTGCTAATAACTCTGAATATAAAAGAGATAGAGGACGATTAGTTGTTGTTCATACACCAAAGTGTTCATCTCGTCTTGGCCGCGATGCCCCATATTGCAGCATGACCTACCTGGCGTCCAAATGACCTTGAACCTAAGATCAAATTTTTGAAGTTGACCTTAACCAGGTCACCGTATATTATATGTGTCAAAGCGTATCAATGAGACAAACACGATGGCGTCAAAATGTATCCCTATCTTTCTTACAGGTGACATGCTATTCACGAAAAACTGTTTTGCTAAAACCAGTACTTTTGACCTTCATGACCTCTGGAGCCTAATCTATTGATCTGAGCTCAATTTGGAGGACCTGGGTGCGATTGCAAAATTTCCCAATAGCTATCGATTGCCTCTCTATTCGTTTGCTCCTATCTATCATAGTTTCCGAGATAATCGGGGGTTTCTGGAAAACAGTCCTAAAATAGTCCTAAAACCGGAAAATCTGACCTTTGGTGACCACTGGTGACCTCAATTGTGACCTGACCCAAGAAACCTTGAATTACTTCGATAAATCTTTGCCTAGCAGCTATTCTAATGCCGTTTTCCGCTTGTCTCTACGTTGCAATAGTTTGGAGATCTCACGGGGGCGGGGCGGAAACACCCCCCTGCAGTCGTGTTCGGCGCGAACCCCCTGCAGTGCGCGGGTTAACCCGCGCCCCGCTGGGGTATCCAGCCGAACGCGCCCCGCTGGGGGGCAGGTTCTCCCCCCTCGTTATCTTCCGAACCAATGACCGTAGCGAGACGCGCAATACGGCAATCAAAAGGTCTCATCGATACGCACCCAAAGCATACGTAAATTTTTCGGAATAAGGTCACATGTCAGGTCAAGGTCAGGTAAAAGTTCAAAGTGGAGATATTTTAGTTTTTGGGCCATATTTTCTATCCAAAGCCTTAGATTGTAACTATTTGAGCACAAAGTGCTCTCAAAGGTAAATGAACTTCTGCATAAGCAAAGTGAATTTGAAGCAAAAGGTTCAAGAATTCAATATCGGGGTCAACCAAAAGGTCACTGATGGCAGAGTTTACAAAAGTCATGCGAATATGTTTAATGGTTGTTTTACATTGAATTCGATTAGAAAGAGGCCAACTTTTGACAATCTGACACCGTGAAAGGTCAAAGTCAGGTCATATGAGGTCAATGTAAAACTTTGCTTTTTTATAATCCAGTTTTTGTCTCAGAAAAACAGCTGTGATATTTTATTGGTCTCTATCTGTAAAAAAAGGTCGAAAAAATCATTTTGCAAAAATGACCGTTCATGAGTTACTACACTTGGGGAGTCGTTAATCACAGTCAAAATGCAGATATTGCTTTGATTTTTTTTGGCGGTTGCGGGGGTTTGTTCATACTCATTTCTCTTACATATAGTCTGTTTTTTAAATACTTTTGATTACTTTTTGTTTTGTGATAATTTTTTTGAAAAAAATTGGGGTTCAAAAATTCGAAATTCTGCAAATGTGAGATTGGCATTTTGAAGGCAAAGCAGTTTCCCACCTTTTGGTACTTTAATTTTTTGATGTGCTTCATACCTCCATTTTCTACGAATTTTCAAACATTTATAATTTTTCCACCAAAAATGACATGACATGACGTCATCAAAAGGTCCTTTTCTTCCAAAGTTATTTATTAATTTCATCAACATTTTAGTAGAAGACGTCAAATTAATGTAGGATAAGGTACTGCAAGTTTCACGTCGGTATCTACCATGTTTTTTGAGTTATTGAGAAAATCCAGGAGGAGGGGCAGAATATGCCCCTCACAGCGGGGCGCGGGTTAATACATGAGTGCAGTGGCGTCCCCAGTGGAGGGGGCAGCAGGGCAAATATCCCCTCCCCCAACCTCCGATTGGGGACCCCCTGAGATCTATACAGATCCGAGGAGATTTTAGGTCGGGAAAAATGGAGGTTAGGTTGACCAGTGACCACGTCCAGAGGCTTGCCCCTCGACACTAAATATCCTATTTTTACCCACGGAATTCCAAACGAAACCTGTGAAAATTGTCTAGTATTTGTGGTCCCGATCCCTGTGAATTATGGATATGTATAAACTGATACTAAGATCTCAGTAGTTCTAGAATCAAGCTTCTAATCTGTACTGGATCTGTTTTTGGTATCCGCACGTACAGCCGACCGTATGTCTGGTATAAGGATTTAGTTTAAGGGGCACGAGAAGTCATGGCCCTCCCCTGAGCAAAACAAATTTAAACTAGATAAAATGTGATTCTCGACGACCTGATCCCCCTGGGTCAACAACA
>VOPJ01002482.1:0-17949 GCA_014673585.1 Semibalanus balanoides
ATCATCATCATCATCATCATCATCATCATCATCATCATCATCATCATCATCATCATCATCATCATCATCATTATAAATATATTCATTGCACGGCTGAAGGCCGCGCAGTTACACCGGTCCTCGCACGGCTCTCTCTATAGCCTCGGTCGTCAGTCTGTTGAGACACTCCTCGACCCCTTAGCACACATTGACCGCATTCCCTGACATGGTTTTGTCTCCTCGCTCGACCGGAACGCAATATGATGACGCTCACTCCAATTGTACCTGCCCTCAGACATTTATCCGAATAGAAGCGGGACTTAAGAGTTCGACTTGGCTCCGTAATTTATAATGCAACATCGCCTCCTCTCCATTCCGCCCGCCTGAGCAGCGCCCACCGCCAATACAGACACTCATGCCCCCCTCACGCCCCTATAGCCACGCACCCCCAATCCGCCTCGGACATACTATGCCAACAGACCCGGCAAGACCGGACAATCGCACCGTCCTGCGCGCGCGGCTACGACGGCTGCAGCGGCCACCGATCTCGCGATGCCGCCACCGCTGATGCAAACAAGCCCGTTGCCCAGTGTACAGCGTTGCGATGACAGCCACGCCCCTTGGCGTGACAACAATAGCAACAACGCATAAACACGCGCGGCCGACCCCCCCCCCCCCGCCAGTATAAATAGGTCAACGAGTCCGTGGGCGCGGCCGCGGAGGCCGCCTGACCCACCGGCACGGACCGCACCTCATAGTCTCAAACAGGGTACACGGGCGGCCTAGATAGGTGACACGGCATGGGCTTGCCCCGGGACCGACAGACGGGCAACCGGACCATACTACAGATTTTACGCCAGGGTACACGGGTGGCCTACACGGGTGACACGGCACGAACCCTACCACCACAGATAGTTTACGCGGGTAGCACGGCACGGGTTTGCCCGGGGACCGACAGACGGGCACCTGGACCACATACAGAGTATACGGGCGGCCCACACGGGCGGGGTATACCTGCGGCCCACACGGGTGACACGGCACGAACCCCGCCACCAAAGATAGATTACACGGGTAGTACGGCATGGGTTTGCCCGGGGATCGACAGACGGGAACCCGGACCACATACAGAGTATACGGGCGGCCTACACGGATGACACGAGCGGAGACCGACGGATAAGGGGACCCCCATAACGCCGTCTGAGTTGATGTAGCCGAACGGCTGACGCGGGCGGCACGGCACGGGCCGTACACACAACGACAGACGGGTACACGGGTCACGCCTCACGGGCCACACGGACACAGACCGACGGGCGTGGGGACCCCTATAACGCCGTCTGAACTGGTGTAGCCTGACGGCTGACACGGGCGGCACGGCACGGGCCGTACAGTCTCTCTTGAAAGTATCTGTGCACTGCGGTGGGGGCGCCACCCGGCCAGACCACGGTTGTGTGGAAAAGTTTTGAGAGTCACTGAGTGCCTGACCCTTCCAGGGATCGTGAAACGCGAGGGGAGCCGAGCGAGCCGCCAAGGAGGTTCCGAGAATCACATGCCTCGGGCTAGCAACACGATTATCTACTGTGTTCGACAGATCGCTTGGACCCAACATTCGGCTATGTGTTTTAAATGCGTCAACTGGTATACACGAATTTCACGCATATTGATTAATTCACGCAATATTACGCATTAATTATGGCATTGTGGCTCGCGATTTGTATTATTATTTCTAACTCTCCTCGCTCTCTCGCTCTCTCGCGCTCACTCACTCTTTTACTCTTTCACTCTCTCACCCTCTCACTCTCTCACTATCTCACTATCTCACTATCTCACTCTCTCACTCTCTCACTATCTCACTCTCTCACTCTCTCACTCTCTCACTCTCTCACTATCTCACTATCTCACTCTCTCACTCTCTCACTATCTCACTCTCTCAGTCTCTCACTCACCTCACTATCTCACTCACTCACTAACTCACTCACTCACTCACTCACTCACTTTCGCTCTTACTTACTCTCACTCATTCACTCTCGCTCTCACTCCACTCACTCACTCACTATCGCACTCACTCACTCTAGCTCTCACTCACTCACTCTTGCACTCACTCACTCACTCTAGCACTATCACACTCACTCACTCTCGCACTCACTTACTCTCGTACTCTCGTACTCTCGTACTCTCGTACTCTCGTACTCTCGTACTCTCGTACTCTCGTACTCTCGCACTCTTGCTCGCTCTTGCACTCTCGCTCACACATACTCGAGCGTCTCACTCACTCACTCACTCACTCTCGTTTTCACTCTCTTCACTCACTCAGTGGCTTACTCACTCACTCTTCCTCTCACTCACACTCGCACCACTCCTTTCGCTCTCACTCACCACTCTCACTCGTAACTCACTCTCACTCAGTCGCTCACACCCACACTCGCTCTCACTCACTCACTCCACTCACTTCTCACTCACCTCACTCATTCTCCACTCTTGCGCTCACTTCTCACCCTCGCCCTCACTCTCACTCTCGCTCTCACTCGCTCACTATCGCTCTTTACTCATTTCACTCTCGCCCTCACTCACTCACTCACTAACTAACTCACTCACCACTCAATCACTCGCTCACTCCACACCACTCTTTCATCAGTCCCTCACTCCTCGCACGTCTCGCACTGACTCGCTCTCGCCACTCTCCCTCTCGCCTCACTCACTATCGCTCTCACTCACTCACCACTCACTCACTCACTCACTCACCAGCTCACTCACTCACTCACTCACCACTTCCCACTCACTCAGCTCACTCACTCACTCACTACTTGCACTCACTCATACCCACTAACTCACTCACTCTCGCACTTACCTCTCACACTCACTCGGCACACTTTTGTTTTGCCACTCACTCACTCACTCACTCACTCACTTCCACTCCTCACTCACTCACTCACTCACAGTCGCTGCTCACTCACTAACTCCTTCACACCGCTCTCCACTCACTAACTCACTCACTCTCGCACTTACTCTCACACTCACTCTCCACTCTTGTTTTGCCACTCACTTTCGCACTTTTTTTTGACTCATTCTAGCCACTCATCTCACAGTCGCCCACTCACTCACTCTTCGCTTCAGTCACTCACTTTAGCTCTCACTCAATCGCCCCACTGTCGCTCTTAACTCGCTCACTCTCGCACTCACTCACTCGAGTCACTTCGCTCACTCACTTCACTTCAGGGCACTCGCTCACTCAATAACTCACTTCACTCTCGCACTCACTCATTCTCGCACTCTCTCGCTCTCGCTCTCGCTCTCGCTCTGCTCTCGCTCTCGCTCTCGCTCTCGCTCTCGCTCTCGCTCTCGCGTGCTTAAAAGCTGCACTCTTCTTCACCATCTTGCCGCTTGGCCCCGAAAACACGACGAGCTACTAACGCGAGTGCCAAGGCGGGCGCTGGGTTGGGTCGGGAAGAGAGGGGAGGGTGACATGACCTTTGACTGGTCGGAGGCTGCGAATACACATGGGGCCTTCAAACCCGTTTGGGTGGTTAGCCGGATCGCCGCAACCCATGCACAGATACTTTCAAGAGAGACTGTACATGCAACGACAGACGGGTACACAGGTCACACCTCACGGGCCACACGGACACGGCCAGACGGGCACGTCTACCCCATGACGCCGTCTGAACTGTTGCGACCGGGCGGCTGGCACGGGCCGTACACACAATGACAGACGGGTACACGGGTCACGCCTCACGGCCCCGCCCCCCCCGGACACAGCCAGACGAGCACGTTTACCACCCGACACCGCCTGAACTGTTGCGACCGGACGGCTGACACGGGATCGCACGGGCCGTGCACGCAGCGACAGACGGGCACTCGGGTCAAGGGTCCCACGGACAACACGACGCTCACTATACAGGGGCAAACGGGCTTACCGTTTAACTCCGGGGCGCGCCAAACAGCAGGCGGGTAGTCCCTCTTCTCCTCCAACGGCCGTTCGCGCAAAATATCTACCTTGTGTGCAGTTGCTGTCTCGGCGCAGCGACTCGTGATCCTCCGTGCGTCATAACCATTTTTCGCCCCACCGCCCCGTTAGACGCGTTGGGTTTTAAGTACACAGGAACTAACTTGCTAACTAACGACACACCAGCGCACAAATGATCGCGAATTTTGGATATTTACATAACTACAGGTATCACCCAGCCAGTGCTGAGGCTCAGAGTCAGTTTGGGACCCTCCCGTCCCGGGTAGTGGGAGCCAGGGAGCCAGTGAGCCAGGGAGCCAGCGAGCCAGTCCGAGGTGCCCGTTAGACCGGGGTCGGTACGTATCAGCCAGCTGGTGCTCTTGTCGTCCTGCTTATCGATCGTATTGTGGGCGGTGTCGCGCACAGCAGCAGAAACTTCCACCCACTCCGATAGCGCACGCTCCGCTCCGCACCCGCTTCCCGGACACCTCCGTCAGTCGCACACGCTCCCCTGTCCAAAACTCTCCGGACACATCTCCTCAGTGGCACAAGCTCCGCTCCTTATCACTCTCTGGACAAGTCACCCTGTCACACCGCTCCGTTCACTATCGCCTCCCAGCCATGACTCTCCTCGCACCCTCCCGCTCGCTATCGCTCCCAGACATGCACTGCTCGCCCCCGGGTGTTTTAGGGTCCCGCGGCACAAGCCCCTCCCCTTTTCACCCCTGGCAACCCCTCCGGCACTTCCCAGTCCTCTCATTTGCTACGCTGGTCCTTCCGCCGCCGCTGACTCCGCCTACGCCGCCGCCGGATTCGCCCGAGGCATTCGGCAGGTGGGGCCCGGCTGATGACCCGTCTTTCCGTCTCGCCAGACGCAAATCCGAGCCGACTTACCAGCCGGTGTCTTTTGGGCGCGGTGGCAAGACGGCGCGTTTTGATGTGCGACGTCTCTCTCCTCCTCTTTCACCATCAGCACGGTCATCTGATGCTCGTTGTGCCGCCAGAGAGTTTTCCCCGGGGGGCGCAAAGCGATACCAGATGCGGTGGTGTCGCCTGACCGGACGCATTTCGCGTCGTCCGGGCGGCTGAGCGCGGCTAATGAGCCGTGGCAAGTCCGGTACGAACCCACATATGGCGGCCAGCGGGGTCCGGGCAGGGCAGGTGGCGTGTCTAGCAGGGCCCAGACAGGACACGTGGCGTGTCCAGCACCGCGCCCTACAGTTATCGGTGACTGGTACCTCATCCTTTGGCACGTTCCTCTCTGTTGGTTTCAGTGACTGTTTAACCTGCCACTGGTGCGGGCTCTTTCCCTCTGCTGTTTATCGGTGACTAGCGTGGCCCGGTCACGGTGCGGGCTCGTCCTCTCTGTTGGTTAGTCGGGGACTGGTTAACCTGCACTGTGCGGGCTCCGTCCTCTCTGTCTGGTTACGGTGAACTGGTTAACCTGCTACTGGGCGGGGCTCGTCTATCTGTGCTGTTGGGTTATCGGTGACATGTAGTGGTTAACCCTGCACTGGTGCGGGCTCTTTTCCTCTCGTTGGTTATCGTGACTGGTTACACCTTCACTGGTGCGGGTTCGTCTCCTCTCTGTTAGTTATGGGGGATGTTACCCTGCACTGGTGGCGGGGCGTCCGTCCTCTCTGTTGGTTATCGGTGACTGGTTAACCTGCAGTGGTGCGGGCTCGTCCTCTCGTGTCGGTTATCGTGACTTGTTAACCTGCATCCTCTGTGGGCGGGTCGTCCCTCTGTTGGTTTGACGGTGACTTGGATTAACCTGCACTGGTGCGGGGTCTCCGCTCTGTTGGTTTATCGTTGACTGGTTACCCTGCACTGTGCCGGGCTCGTCCTCTTGTTGGTTATCGTGTGACTGGTTACCCGGGCACGGTGCGGCTTCGTCCTTCTCTGTTGGTTATCGGTGCATTGGTTACCATGCACTGGTGCGGGCTCGTCCTCTCTGTTGGTTATCGGTGACTGGTTACCCTGCATGGTGCGGCTCGTCTCTCTGTCGGTTATCGGTGACTGGTTTAACCTGCATCGCCGTGCGGGCTCGTCATCTCGGTTGGTATCGGTGATGGTTACCCTGCAACTTGGGTGGCGGGCTCGTCATCTACTGTTGGATATCGGTGACTGGCTACCCTGGCACTGGTTGCGGAGCTCTCTCCTCTTGTTGGTTCTCGGTGATTGGTTACCATGCATGGTGCGGGCTCGTCTCTCTGCGGGTTTATCGGTGACTGGTTACCCTGCACTGGTGCGGGCTCGTTCTCTCGTTGCGTTATCGTGACTGGGTTAACCTGCACTGGTCGAACTTCGTCATCTCTGTTGGTTATCGGTGAATGGGTAGTGGTTACCGTGCACTGGTGCGGGCTTCGTCCTCTCTGTTGGTTATCGCGTGACTGAGTTTAAACCTGCACTGGTAGGGGCTGCGTCCTCTCTGTTAGTTNGGAGCTAGTATAAAGGAAAGGTCATATTCATGATGTTGGACATTTGTATAGTAAACTACAAAAATGTATTAGGTAATCAGTAATGAAAAAACAATATATAAATATATTACCAAATTTGTTTGAGTAATATCTCTCATGCCAGATACCGACACACTCTCATGTACTGCACAGGTGTCCAACATTTGTTCTAGCATACATTCAATCATTAATCAATATAAGTATTTTTTGGGGGTAATCATTCATTGAGCCAGCCCACCCACAAGGTCCCCAAGGAGACACACCTCCCGATATCCAGCACACCCAGGTCCCAGAAAGAGGTAGGCTGTTTACATAGCCTTGGGTAGGTCCCACCAGTGGCAGCTCACCCCATATCACACTCGGGTCTACAATCTTCCTAGATCTCAGAACATGATCATATTACATGGATGCTCCATCCTGTACATGGATGCTCCATCCTTATTGGCATCCATCATGTCTCAAAGAAAAAGCTTGACAAGTAAAAGAGTCCTTAATAGGACAGTTTGAAAATTTTTGTAACTCCAAAGTTAGATGCCACCCCATGTCCAGTTTAAAATGTTAAAACCGTGTTTTTTAGGCACCCATTGTCCAGACCATACACACATTCAACTCGACAAAATCGAAGTAAGTCCAATAAGCACATGGCCANATCATGATTGAATCATTCATTTTTGCCGGTGAATCATGATTGAATCATTCATTACAATTTTAATCAATCACAAGTCTGGTGGTGTAACTGAAGTCGGTGGCGGTGTGACTGGAGTTGGTGCCCGGTGGTGGTGTAACTGCTGACTGGAGTCGGGGGTGGTGTAACTGCAGTCGGGGGTGGTGTAACTGGAGTCGGTGGAGGTGTGACTGGAGTCGCTGGAGGCAAGGTCCAATAAATGCTTTGAAGCAGAGTGGAAAATTCAGCGTAAAAATAACTATAGAGTGGAAAATTCAGTCTAAAAAAGATCATATTATGTTCTCGGCTTTTCAAAACTCTACGATCAGAATCAGGTGTTACAAATATAAATACTTTCCTAATCTGGCTTTTGTTCATTCACAGGTACAGTGGCTGCGGATTCAAATTTCGGGTGGGGCTGCAAAGTCGCCATGGGGGAGGGGCCTCCCTACAAATGGAGGCCCTCCCAAACTAGGGGCTTCCCATAATAATGTTTGCTAGAGAACGTTTGCCAGGTGTTAATCAAACCTTTTCTTCAGTGCAGCCGTTTCAAATCTGGTGACCTTAGATCATCGTTTTGACATTCACATTTATTTTATTTTAGCCTACCTGAAGCTCATGAACGGCTGGGACGATGTTCTCTGAACTGGCACCATTCCATTCGGTGTATGCGGTTTCATCAGCGGTTTCAAACCTGGTGAATTTGGATCATCGTTACGATCACTGGCAGATCCAGACTCTCTCCATGGGGGAATCTTTTTTAAAGGTATCCAATTTTTCTCTCCTCGGATCTGGCCGGTCACCTTATTTTGGTATTCGAGCTTAAAAATTCACTTTTTCGGGCTAAAAATCACTTAATGATTTTTTGGGAAGTCACTTTCTCGAGAAAAAATTGAAAAATCGTTTTTTGGAGAAACAAAAACAAAATATATTTTGTAGCTTACGAGCATACGCATATAAGTAATACAAACGTAATTTTCATACCAACTGGCAGGGGCGTCACCGATAATTCTTTGGTGGTGGGACGGCTGAAATGACGAGAAAATACCCCTATTTGTATCATACCCGGTGCCCACCGCCACCGGTCAACAACGCACAGGCCAACAACGGCCAGGCAACTTTGTGCCTAGTGATTTATCAAAATCGGAATTAGCGGGAATCAGCTAGATCTGGCAACAACGTCACTACCTGGCAACAACGGAAAAGTCAGCTAAAAACATAAATCATCCATTGCTGTCTCCCTGTCCAGCGGCCTACCGTTTGCCACAAAGGCTCTGGCTTTGGCTCCGGTGCGGTAACCCATCCCGCGGAATTACTTTTATCCGCGGGTGAACCCCCCCCCCCGACTTTGGCTTTGACAATTGTGACGCTCATCTGTTTTTCTGTGGAACTGGTCAGGCGGACAATAGCTCGGTCAGGCGGACAATAGCTCGGTCCGGCGGACAATAGCTCGGTCCGGCGGACAATAGCTCGGTCCGGCGGACAATAGCTCGGTCCGGCGGGCCAGAGCCGTAGCAGTACTAGAAGCAGCAATTTATATTAAATATTACCTTTCTCTTATTCCATTACCCGTTCATCGTACTGCTTTAACCTCCTTTAAATTCGACTTAGAGGTCAGCAGTTATCCAAAATTGAGTTTGTATTAAATGTTGCAAAATGTTGCAACATGTTGCAAGTTGACCTGTGTGTTGCAAAAACGGCGGTCAGGAGGAAAGATCGAATCGAAATCAAGAAGAGAAACAAAACAAACCTCCAAGCAACTTTCGAGCTAACTTTACAAAAGTCTATTCCCTTGTATTTTTACCGAAATTTAATACCTTTCTAAATGCTGCATTGCATAACGCTGCAACACCCCAGCACTGTTGGATCGCTACACAATTGTCGCCCAGTGACCTTTGCAACGTCAGCTGATGTCATCTGAGGTAACCAGCTCCTTTTTTGGTCTGAGGCTGTCCTCGATGAACTTGGCTACGGCGTCCACGTTCTGAGAACTTTGGAAAGTTCGAGATGGCCTGCAGATCTGCGGGGCATCATTAATAATTCCCTAGAACGCAACTTGACCTTGATCTGTCCAACTGTCCTCTGTCCAACGCCGCAGTTCGCCTCCACTTGCGCGTTCGCTTTCCCGGATCCGGCCGCCCTGTTCGACATGAGTCGGCCAGGCGAAAAGCGGCCAGAACTTAATTAATGCGCACCCTGTATATGCAAACTACATTCATTTCAATATTTTGAGAGAAAAAAATATTGCATCATACCGAGCTGTGCAACCAGGAAAAGGGTTACCTGAGGCTTGGTTTCAATTATGGTCTTGTTCCAATATAAAAATATCGTTTTCCACTACCTAAAATACAAAATGTAATGCCGCTTCGCGGCCGTCATATCCGTGGACATCGTCAAACGAAGCCATTGTCATCGTCATCGTCTTCGGTTCGTCGTGACGCTGAATTGAATGAATAACATGTTAAGCCTTTTATCCTCTACATGGCCCACCGCCTATATTTCTGGGGTTTATCCAGTGACATCCATCCATTACTATCTAGACCGCCAACTTACGCCGTGCGGCCGTTCCCGGGGGGCAGAGCGCCATAGGGGCTAATGTATAAATGACAAATTTTAACGGGACCTTTTTTGTTTTCGTTTTTCGTTTGGGCTCAATCTAGAATCTCCAGCGAATAATATGATACTACTTTCCACCACGTTTATTAAGCGCAGCCCAGTCAGGGCCCTGTTAAAATTAGCCATTTATACATTAGCTCCTATGGCGCTCCACGGTGGTTTGCCCCCCAGTGACTGGTGACGCCACCACAGTGTGGGAACGGGCCCCCCGGCGTATGTGGCGCACGAGTTGGCCGTCTAGTTATCTCATGGATGGATGATCAACATCCATGGTTATCTATGGATGTCAGTGGTTATATCAGGTAAACCCGAACAAATTCGCGCGTGTCGCCAAATATCTAAATTTCCTACTGTAACATGAAAATCTACATTCAAATGCTGCAAAAGCTTAAATACTCGCAGTAAAAATGTGAATATTTTTTATCGTCATTTCAGCACTCAATAATTATCGGTAACGCTCATGCGATTTTATATGAGATAAACGTTACTATTACTTATATGTGTATTGTGTATATGTTACGGAATATATTTTTTTTCTTCTGATAAAGGTGATTAAAAAAAGATAAACAAAAAATCTGAGAAAGTGTTGTTTTATCTCATATTTTTTTATCTCATTTTTTTCACGAAAAAGAGCATTTTTTAGATCAAATACCAAAATAAGATGACCGGCCCAAATCTGCGAAAAAGGTATACATTTGTTTGCCACAAAAAGACGCCCCCCACCCCACGAAGAGAGCCTGGCTCCGCCAGTGGCGTGATGAGCGGCAGCTGGGGTAACCGACCCAGCTAACCTAGCACACTGGCCTCACTGTCCAGCTGCGCTTCTGTTGGTCAACCTACGGCCGCTGGTGTCCTTCGTCCGGTCTGACCTGTCTCCACCTGACAACTCGACGTGACATGGCATGACCTTACCGGGCCTGATCTGGCTGGCATGAGCTACTCTGACCCGGCCTGACATGAGCCGGTCTGACCGCACCGGAGCCGCCTTGACTGAGAGCTGACCTGAGCTGACGTGTCTGTCCGTGTGCCGCCGGCAGACGACGTCGGCAGGCTGCGGTGGTCCCTGCGGCCACGTCGCCGCCGTCGGCCACCACCGGCGGCGGCGTGACGCTGGCCGGCCTGCGCGTCGAGGCGTCGTACAAGCCGCCCGACATGGGCGCGGACGGCATCATCAGTGTGCTGCAGGACCGCCAGGTGACACTGCGACTGTTCGCCGCCGGTCTCACTGACGGCCTGAGCTTCAAATTCACCGGCGACCAGCTGGAGCGCGGCGACAGCTGCGAGCAGAGCCAGACCACGGGCGCCTTCGAGGTGAGTACACCGGGTAGCGGCAACTGTTCCGGGGTCCGAGTGGCAACTGTTCCGGGGTCGGAGTGGCAACTGTTCCGGGGTCGGAGCGGCAACAGTTCCGGGGTCGGAGTGGCAACAGTTCCGGGGTCGGAGTGGCAACTGTTCCGGGGTCGGAGCGGCAGACAGTTCCGGGGTCGGGTAGGGCGGCAGTTGTAAACCTCCCGTTCATTCTATCGTTTCATTTACCCATGTACCCGTGCCTGTTTCCGGCCGGTGGGTTGACGGCCCCTGACTATGTCGGGCCGGTGGGTTGACGGCCCCTGACTATGTCGGGCCGGTGGTTGACGGCCCGCATGACTATGTCGGCCGGTGGCGTTGACGGCCCCTGACTATGTCGGGGCCGGTGGTTGATCTGGCCCGCTGACTAGTCGGGGCCGGTGGGTTGACGCCCCTGACTATGTCGGGCCGGTGGTGACGGCCCCTGACTAGTCGGACAGGTGGGTTGACGGGCCCCTGACTATGTCGGGCCGGTGGGGTTGACGGCCCCTGACTATGTCGGACGGGTGGGTTGGACGGCCCCTGGACTGTGTTCTCCGTGTCCGTGTGTCTCCGGCAGCTGAAGTCGGTGGACGCGGCCGGCACCTCGGGCCTGCTGACGGTGGTGCTGCCCCAACTGCCGTCCGACGGCGATAGGTTCTGCCTGTGCGCGCAGCTGGCCGCCGGCGAGCCGTACACCCACCTGGGCCACGAGTCGTACCTGACGGTGGGCACGTTCCCTCCGCTGCTGCCGGTGCCGCTGCACGTGGTGCTGCTGATCTTCTTGCTGTGCTTCTCGGGCCTGTTCTCCGGCCTGAACCTCGGTCTGATGGCGCTTAGCATCACCGAGCTCAAGCTGGTGCTCTCGACCGGCTCCGAGTACGAGAAGCGCTGGGCGCGCACCATCATCCCGGTCCGCAACCACGGTAACTACCTGCTCTGCACCCTGCTGCTCGGCAACGTACTGGTTAACTCCTCGCTGACAATCCTGCTGGACGAGCTGACGTCCGGCATCGTGGCCGTCATCGGCTCCACCCTCGGCATCGTGATATTCGGCGAGATCGTGCCGCAGGCGCTCTGTTCGCGCCACGGCCTGGCCGTCGGCGCCAAGACCATTTACCTGACGAAGCTGTTCATGATCGTCACCTCGCCGCTCTCCTTCCCGATCTCGCTGATCCTGGATCGCCTGCTCGGAGAGGAGATAGGCAACACTTACAACCGCGACCGGCTGAAGGAGCTCATCAAGGTACGTTTGGCCGGGATGCCAGGGCTCGGCGGGGTCTGTGTTGTGTTGCTGTGCGTTGTGCTGCTGTATGCCTGTAGCTGGTGTCCGTGGCAGGCTGTAGCCTGGCGCGGTGCAGTGGCAGGCTGTAGCCTGGCGCGGTGCAGTGGCAGGCTGGTGTGTGCCTGGCGCGGTGCAGTGGCAGACTTTACATAATTGAGGTTAGCTGGTCTGTGTTAGCTGGTTTGACGCCCGACACGGCGGAGGCAGGTCACCGACCTATGCTCACAGTCTGCTCATGATCACATGATATCGCGTCACATCACATTGTCATCACATCTCATCACATCACATCACAGTCATCGCGATCCCATCTCCTCTGCGTTAATCCTGTGATGTGGGATCCATCAGCTTGGGGAATACACGTACGGTCTAGGCTCTAGTGGCTGGCGTATCACTGACTTTCCACGGCGGACGGCGGCGGACGTGGCAAGTCAGTGGTAGCGCCGGCGGAGGGAGCGTGGAGCGGGCCGCGGCGGGCCGGGCAGCTCTGTCATCATGGGTCGGATCTCGGCTGACTGCTGCGTGTGTCGCTCTGTGCACAGTCTGATGGCTGGCTGCGGTGGCTGCTGGCTGGCTGGCGGCTGCTGGCGCTGCCTGTTGCTGGCTGCTGGTCTGGATGGACGCGCTGGCTGGCTGGCGCTGGCTGCGGTGGCTGGCTGCTGGCGGCTGGCTAGCTGGCTGGCTCCTGGTGGCGCTGGCTCGCTGCTGGCGGGCTGCTGGCGCTGCCTGGTGGCTGGGCGGCTGCTGGCTGGCTGGCGGCTGAGGTGGCTGAGCTGGCTGGCTGGCTGGCTGTGGCTGCTGGCTGGCTGGCTGGCTGGCTGGCTGGCTGGCTGGCTGACTGACTGACTGACTGACTGACTGACTGACTGACTGACTGCTGGCTGCTGGCTGCAACAGAGTGGTCTACCACCTGACTGGCAGGTGCCGCCGACCGCAAACCGACCGACCGCACTGGTCCCGCTCATCTGGGGGTAGTTAGAGTCATTGGAGAATGCCTGGTCCGTCCAGGTGATGGCTTTATTTCGTCAAATTATAGTTCACTAATGTATGTTTCGAACTATCGGGTGTCAGGTATTTTTTGTGTTATAATTCAGTCGAGTTTACGGACGCTCTGAGGAGAGCATGCGTGAACAACAATATTTGACATCAATAGTTTTTATCTCATTGTACTACTCCTGTAATATGCAGATACCTCTCCTTATTAGTCAATGTATCGTCTGGAACTACTACTTGTCTTCAATGGCAGCTGAAGGGGTTGACTGTTGAGGTTAGGCTGATACGGTAGCGCTGGCAGATCATCGCTGCTGAAAGAGCAACTGGTGTTGGCGGCCGCCGGCCTCTGTCGTGTCAGTGTGCCAGCTACGTGTCATCCAGCACGGCAACTAGTCGGCTACTAGTTCAGTGGTCACTACTGCCGGCCGCCGGCCGCCAGCCTCTGGACCATGGCCGGGCTGCCGGGGAGACGGCCTGCCGGGCCGGGCCGGGTGGCGGCCTGCCGGGCCGGGTGGCGGCCGCTCGATGCCCGCTCGGCTCTCGGGGGCGGCCGTGTCAGGTACCGGACCGACCTGATACAAAATAGGAACCTCCACCAGCCTGATACAAATGAACCTCCAACCCACCCTACCCCACTTCATCCCCGTCCTCGTCACTCGCCAGTGTTGAAAACATCGACGAAAACACACTGAATGGATGGAAAACACACTGGATGGAAACGCCAAACTTATACTATTTAGATCACAATGGGAGTATTTAAATCAAATATTACTGAAAACTGCAGGGATGTTTTTTATTGAATGTTTCCTTTTCTATCTACAAAATCAGTTTTCTACAATCGTGTAGCCAAGTTTGGTAGATTTTCTCATCTGTGTGTTTTCCGTGCGGCGCATAATAATTTGATACGTCAGGGCGATGTGGTCTAATATGACGTCACAGGCTTAGCATAGATCAACAGTATCAAAATGGAAAGGCTCTAACCGAGCGAGTTTTCAAAAACGGACAAAAGTGTTATACGAAAAGGGAAAAGTGAAAAGTGATCGGTAATGTAATGGGGGAAGCAAGTCAGCCATATATATTTGCATTTCACATTGAAAACAAAACTACCTGTTGTATTGCAGGCGCTGCGAAAGTGAAGAACATATCAAGCAAGTCTTAGGCTGCTTCTTCAGCGCGCTTAGATGTCAACGCTCGGAGTGTGACAATCTTTGTAAAGTGATGTTGATAATTTAAGATGTAGGCATACCAATACGACCCGTCCCTCTCGCTTTCAAACAAAATGAGCTTCAGCAGAAGTCATAATCCTGCTATTCACAGTAAAAACAGAAGTCATAATCCTGCTATTCACAGTAAAAAAACTGGAAAAAATTCGCGCCGCTTCGCGGCCTAACACAAGTTTGGCAATTTCTTGCAAAAATTAGGAAAATGGATAAATGAATTCCATGAAGTGTCTGACAAAGGCTCTCAAAGACGGTAATTGTTAAGCTAGCTAGCCTGCCGAGTTCCGAAAAAGGCGACGCAAACGCAAGGACGCGGACATGTCACATCGGCACCCGAAAGCTGCTCCAGCGGTGCCCAACTTTCTGGACCGAAGAGCTAATACTGGGGACCAGGTCACGACCATCTCCCCAAGTCATCTCCCACCAGACTCCTCGAGATTCACAGGGACCATTTATGTTCGGAAAATATTGCTGCCTCATTCTTGGTGCTCTCAAACCATTTGCGCTATCGCCAGTTGTTTGTTACAGTTTCGCACAGATGTATAGGAACAGTTATTATTATCATATATACTATTGGGTGCTGACTGCCACCGGTCATCGTGATTTACAACCCGAGGCTAATGTGTATACATACAAGCTATCTTCATTTCAATATTTTTCATCATACCGAACGTGCAACCAGGAAAAGGGTTACCTGAGGATTGGCTCCAATTACGGTCTGGTTTCATTATGCAAATGTCGTTTTCCAATACATAAAGTTAAAATTGTCACGCCGCTTGGCGGCGTCACATCGGTGGCCATCGTCATTACGAAGCCATCGTCATCGTCTTCGGTTTGTCTTAACACTGGATTGAATGATTCGCATTTTTAGCCTCTATCCTCTACGAGGCCCACCGCATATATTTCTAGGTTTTATCTGGCAAACACGAAAAAATTGCGTGCGACGCTAAATAGCTAAATACCTACTATAATATGGAAATCCGCATTAAATATATATGTTGCAAAGGCTTAAATACACAAAAAAGGGTGTATTTTTTCGTAATTTCAGCAGACCTCCCGACTCAAGAATTATCGGGTAAAGCACCTGCGAGTTGGTCTGAGATAAATGTTTGCACTTACTCTATAGTCTATATGTAAGCGAATATCTCCTTTTTTGCTGTTATAAATATATATAATATATTTGTATAATATATATATATATTATATATAATATATATTTGATATATATATATATATATATATATATACTATATAGATAATATATATGTATAGTATATTATACTATATATATATATAATATAGAATATAATAATATATATATATATATAATATACCTATATATATATATTTCTAGGTTTTATCTGGCAAACAAACACGCAAAAACACAAAACATGCCCCTGCACCTGCGCACGTGCACACCCCTATTCTAATTTCAGGAACAGCTAGTAATGTGTCCCAATTGGTGTGTTTAGGGACCCATCAGCCGCCGCTTTTCCATAAGTCAAGGGTAGGGTACCTCTGCACTTGCGCACGTGCCCACCCCTATTCTTTATCTCAGGAACGGCTGAACCGACTGTGTTTTAATTTGTTGAGTGGTTAGGGACCTCTCAGCCGCCGTCTTTCAAAAAGTCAGGGTGGTGTAGCTCTGCACGTGCGCACCCATGTTATATATCTCAGGAAGAGGAACGGCTGAGCCGATTATGTTCAAATTGAGTGTGTGGCTAGAGGCCTTTCAGCTGCCACTTTCCTGCAAGTCGGGGGTGGTTGGATCTGCACGTGCGCACCCTTTTTGTTTATCAGAAACTACTTGCCCAATTGCGTTTAATTTCACCATACATTTCCTTCGCGCTCGCTCGTTCATCGCCAAACTACGGCGCACTACTGGTACTAGACAACTGTCACAGTGTGGCCCAGTATAATACCTACCCCCAAAATGTGCCAGTGTGTCCCCTTCTGCACCAGACAGCTGCTACACTGTGTCCCTTTCACAGAATCAGACCATCACGATTTGTTTACCATCCCAGCAGGAGCAAAACTGTCGATGCGCTCTTGACTTGACACGAAATGCCCCTCGGCTGAGTGTGGGGTCCTGTCCCGTTCTTCTGCCGCCACTGCCAAGGAGGGCTCCCGGTCTGCCAGTCTCGTAACTTGTCCCGTCAATGTTTGCCCGTCCATTGTCTTATTGTGACAGTATGCAAATATACAGTGTATTAAAGCACTACACGCTTGTAGAGGTACAAATTTGGCAGTGATAAGAAGCAAGAGATGTCCACGCTGCACGGTTAGATCTCCTGGAAACACAGGCCTGGGTGACTGCCGAGCGGCCGGCCGGCCAGGTCTGGGTGACTGCCGAGCGGCCGGCCGGCCAGGCCTGGGTGACTGCCGAGCGGCCGGCCATCCAGGCCTGGGTGACTGCCGAGCGAGCGGTCGGCCAGGCCTGGGTGACTGCCGAGCGGCCGGCCATCCAGGCCTGAGTGACTGCAACATTGACAAATTGACAACACTTGTTAGTCTAGAAAATCTTAACTTATCGTGCATTTGCGTATTGGAAGTCCTCGAACTGAGCGGCATGTGGTGAACGCAGCGCGGCCGCCAGCTATGACGCGGTGTTCTCGGAAGTTGCGGCGCCGCCGTACCGCCTCCGTCCCACCTGTCTGTCCCCTGTCACCTGTCCCACCGTTCTGTCGTCACGTGGGGGCTCTTCTCGCTGAGAAGCGGCGATCGGCGCCGACGCCGGCTTTCTCCTGGCGGCGGCGGCGGCGGGGGCGGCGGCGGCCGTGTCGGCCGTGTCGGCCTTCTCAGCCCTCTCTCCGTTCCGCTCAATACGCGTGCGGCTGGCAGCCGGCCAAGGTCGGCTGGCGCGGGCCGGGCCCTGCACACTGCAGACCGGTAGCGACGCTCAGGTGACCCGTGCTGTTAGCTGGACGAGGTCAAGGTCACGGAGACAGTTCACGTGGTCCGGTGGCTATAGCGATTGAATACTGATGGGCAGCCCTGGCGGCAGGTTATTTGACCAGCACCCCGCGGGCCTGTGACACTGCACGACTCTTTGGTTGGTCTCCAATCGATGCTCCTTGAGTCTCCAGTCCCTCTCCGGGCTGGAGATGACCATTAACAGGCGCCATGGAACGCCCCGAGAATTACACACCCTCGCTTTTGCCCCCGGGCCAACTCGTATGAGACGTAGACAAAAACCTAAAACACCGTTCGAATGCTCGTATAAATCATTTTGAAACTATTTAGTCCTTTTTGGGCTCAAGTAAATATTGAGGTCCAAAGGTCACGAGAGGTTACATTTCCCAGTTTTAGGAGTTTGTTCTACAAGCCCCCAAATGTCTCGGGAACTATGGTAGCTAGGAACAAACGAAAGAAGAAAAACAATCGGAAGCTCTTGAAATATGCAATCGCGTTTTGGCAGGCGCGGATCCAGGATTTCGGTCAGGGTGGGGGCGCGACATACACAAAGT
>VOPJ01002483.1:0-17803 GCA_014673585.1 Semibalanus balanoides
AGCTGATAGCGCGCTCCTGAAACTTTTCTGAATGAAGGAGCTAATTTTGTCTGAGCACCGATTTGTAAGTAAGGTTTGTCCCCCCTCCCCTCCTCCCCTTGTTTGATGGGCTCTGGAAATGGCCTGTGCAATTGATCACTCATGGTCAGAGGGGGCTCGATCGATGTCATGCGCCACTTATGGTCAGATAGGCTCGGCGTGTTCGGAGAACCACTCCTAGTCTAAACGGTGAGCAAAACTCAAACTTCAGAGGGTGGCGATGGAGCGGGAGCCGGTGTGTCGGGTTTCCCTGTCACTGTTGTTTGGATTCCGTCTGTTGTTCAGGATGGCGGTGGAGCGGGAGTTCGAGAAGTCGGCCTCCACCAACCTAAGCAGTGTGGTGTTCGACGAGAGTGGCCAATTTCCTGCTCTACGCCACCTGCTGGGCGTCAAGCTCATCACTGCACACCAACGCCTAGTCAAGCTGATTTCGGAAAAAGGGGGGCCCCCCCCCCCCAGGGGATAGAACCGTCCCCGGGGTTCCCCTTGGGGGGCCCAAAAAAAGCTGGCTCTGTTCCAGGTGGGAGAAGGGACGGGAAGGGACCGGCGGCACAGAGCAGGACGAGACGAACTGGGGGACGGAATGAGGGATGGCACGAGAACGGAACGAGGGATGGCACAGGGGACGGAATGGGGGACGGAACGGGGGACGGAACAAGGGACGGAACGGAGCGGTACGGAGCGAGACAGGGTCTGGCAGGATGAGACGGAGCGGAACGGATGAGATGGGGCTAGATGAGGTGGGACGGTGGGAACGGCAGGCCCCGACGGAACTGGCATGACTTCTGACGGTTGACCGAGCTGAAATGACGTTAGATGCAGTCTGCTGTGAAGCTTCTTTGTGTCGATGAATATGTATTAACGAGTGCTGGCTTCTGCGCTGCTTGTGGGTTTATCGAGTCATGGCATGGTTTTTATGAGTCATTCGCGTTGACGTCTCGTCAGGTTTGTGTCGTTGCCTCGAAATTTATCAGCGGTTGTTGCTCATCCTGCAAGCAGTTGCTGCGCCCTTAAGTCCCAAGTAATCATCATCAGCTCATCGTACACGGAAGGGTTCAGTTCAAACATATCATACGGCTCACCTGACCTATTGACGTATACTGCAGCTTTCAAGCTGCCGTCTAGCTGTCAAACAACGATTTTAATCAGTGTTATATCTGACTTCGATAGAACGCAGCTTTACAATATCATCAGCTGCTTCTTCAACAATGTGTAATAATCATACTTAGGGAACGAGTCATCTCTGTTTTTATTCGTGTTCAAGCCCTTCAGATCTTGGTTTGGCGTCGTTTCGAATTCGTGTTATCTTTTCTAGGAGTTCTTACGGTGCAAAATTCGATGTATTCGTCGGGAAAATATCCGGCTTACCATTCCGTCATTTGTTGATAGCAAATGTATCTTTGCCGCCATTTCAGCGTATTTTGTAACACATCAGCTTATTTTGTCACCCATCAGCTTAGTTTGCCTTGCCCTTCTCTGAGTTCTGTTTGACTTAATCATTTATTTATTTTCTAAGAAAGTTGAGTGTGCATCTAGTTGTAAAGCAAGTGTTGTCTTATTTATTTATTTTATTTATTTCTCAATATCGCCGACAGAATGACCCATTGACGGACGAAGTCAAAGTCTGCTGTGTCTGTTGTGTCTGTTGCGTTTTGAACATATACACATTTAATGGACATCAAATTATGCTTGCTCTTTGTTTCCGAGATTAAATGGACCTACTGAACTCAATCAACTTAATGGATCGATAACAACAAAGGTATCCAAACATTTGCGTTGCTACCTAACATCCTTACCTAAGCCTTTCTACTCTTTGAATCATGAAAGCCTTGGTGACTGAATCTCTTTGAACAAATGCTCCTTTGAAGCTATTTGAATTTGATGCCTTTATAGTTCTTTTAAGTGTCTGAAAGACATCGGTCTCTCCAAGGTCTGTTCATGTCCGAAGTGGTTTCAAACCGCCGCTATCCCGTTACTGCTGAAATGATGGCTGCTGATTTACACGGCTATCAACGTGTTTTACGGCCTCAATGTGAGCGATTTCCTCGCAAAACAAGCACATTATTCACCGTCGCGTCTTTTTGCAAGCCAGACGGTGCGAAAAGCAGGAGTGGCCAGCATTCCCACCGTACAACATGCGGAACATTTATATTTCTGCGAAATGAACCTTGTCGCGTGACATTTGGTGAAGCTCCTTTGTACTGGTGAAAGGCATGTAACCGTCCACACTCCAGGTGATGGCTGTGATCATCATCATATATGTATTTGCCTTGACATGAAACTCAGGGTAGACACATTTATACAACACATTCATCAAGGCAAAAGGATCGGTGCATAAGCTTACGCATGAACCGAAGCACCTATCCCTCGAACGCGTAATGCTACTTAACTAATATCTGACCGCCACGCCGGTGAGGTCTGACAGACCGTCGCAATCTGTCCAGCTACGCTACCATCCGGTAGCGCGGCTTAGGTTAGTGATGGCTAACCTGGTGACATTGACTGCAATGCCAGCTGTCACTGACTCTGACGACTGTTGCCAGCGGCGTGGCCGGTCGCGCAGATCAGCATGCCCGTAGTATGAGAGGTGCCCAGTGTGACGGCATGTCCATGCGTCTGTTGCAGGGCAAGCCGAAGAAGCTGGCACAGGCCTCGGTGACGATGGAGATGGAGGCCTCGGATAACCCGACTCTGGAGAGCTCCATGCCCGATCCAACTCTCTTCTGCACCGGCTTTAAGAAGAACCGATTCTACCTCTTCTCACGGTGAGTTATCCACCCATCCCTCCCCCGTCCGACCACCAGCGTGCTATTTTGATTCCCTAAGTGGGTGCGCTCAGTTTTTTTCGCAGTGGGTAAACTCTGTGGCTCTATGACTGTGAGTAAACTCTGTGGCTCTATGACAGTGGGTAAACTCTGTGGCTCTATGACTGTGAGTAAACTCTGTGGCTCTATGACAGTGGGTAAACTCTGTTGCTCTATGACAGTGGGTAAACTATGTGGCTCTATGACAGTGGGTAAACTCTGTGGCTCTATGAGTGGGTAAATCTATGTTAGACCTATGAAAGTTGGGTAAAGTCCTGTGGAGCTTTATTGGGTGGGTAAACTCTTTATGACAGTGGTAAACTCTGTGGTCTATGAGTGGGTAAACTTATGTGACTATGAAAGTGGGTAAAGTCTGTGGCTTTATGGGTGGGTAACTACTATGAGCAGTGGTCAATACTCTGTGGCTCGGTATGAAAGTGGGTTAAAGCTATGGTGACTATGAAAGTGGGTAACCGTATGTGGCTTTTATTGGGTGGGTAACTCTATTGGACAGTGGGTAAAAGGCTGCTGTGGCTTCCTATTGAGTGGGTAAGGTACATGTGACTATGAATATGTGGGTTAAAGTCTGTAAGGCTTTATGGGGGGTAAACACTCTATGACAGTGGGTTAAACTCTGTGGCTCTAAATGAGTGGGTAAACTATGTGTACTATGAAAGTGGGTAAAGTATGTGGCTTGATGGGTGGGTAAACTCTATGACATGTGGGTAACTCTGTGGCTCTAATGAGTGGAGTAAACTATGTTGACTCATGAAAGTGGGTAAAGTATGTTGGCTTTTATGGGTGGGTAAACTGCTATGGACCAAGTGTGCGTAAACTCTGTGGCTCTAATTGAGTGGGTAAACTATGTGACTTATGAAAGTGGTAAAGTAATGTGGCTTTAATGGGTGGGTAAACTCTATGACAGTGGTAAACTCTGTGGCTCTATGAGTGGGTTAAACTATGTGACTATGAAAGTGGTAAAGTATTGTGGCTTTATGGGTGGGTAACTCTATGACAGTGGGTAAACTCCTGGTGGCTCTTATGAGTGGGTTAAACTATGTGATCTATGAAATAGTGGGTAAAGTAATGTGGCTTTATGGGTGGGTAACTCTGTTGGCTCCATTGACGGTGGGTAAACTCTGTGTGCTTCTATGGACAGTAGGTAAACTCTGTGGCTCTATGAACGGGGGTAAACTCTGCAGCTTTCACCGACTGTCTTGGTGCCTGTGCTTGTGTGTTTGTCTTGGCTATATTCTTTTACATTGCTGTGCTCCGGATCGATTATCTGGTCCTTTTCAGCGTCAACTGCTGACTGGATTAATGGTTTGTTAGGCCGGCTGACTCTGCCTTGGATGTATTATCGTCCTCCATATTGAGGCGTCTGACTATGCGCTCGCGTGTGACGTGTGACATGTGACGTTGTGACGTCACAGGCGGGAGCCGGCAGAGACGCACGGTGTGGACGTGGATCGTGACGTTCTGAACGAGAAGCCCACCAAGGAGGACATGATAGCTGCCACGGAGAGCTCCGGTGAGTAGAGACTGGCAAACCATACCGAGTTCTTTTTGGCTTTATCATTTATTTATTTCGAGAAAGTTGAGTGTGGCATCTAGGTTGTAAAGCAAGTGTTGTCTTATTTATTTATTTATTTAATTTATCAATGTCGCCCGACAGAATGACTTATTGATGGACGAGAAGTCAAGTCTGTTGAGTTCCCTATTGGCGTTCGCCCCGCCCCCGCTGCATCGCTGCCGGTCAGCTGACCTCTGCTGGCAGACCCCTCCCCCCCTCCCCCTCCCCCCGCTACACACTGCGGTCAGCTGCACCTCCTGGCTAGACCCCCCCCCTCGCCCCTCCCCGCTACACACTGCCGGTCAGCTGCCGTCCTGGCAGACCCCCCCTCCCCCTCCCCCGCCTACACACTGGCCTGGTCACGCTGACGTCCTGGCAGACACCACCCCCCCCTTCCCCCTTCCCCCCCTCGCGCTAACCTACGGTCAGCCACTGAAGTCCTGGCTGGCGGCCGATGACCGGTTCAGTCTTCTCTGCCCTTATGGGAAACCATCGCAAACATGGCTAACCTCATCTACTGGGTTTGGCTCACAACAAAGTGATACGTTTCGGCATAAGTTGGCACGCTATGTGTTTTGTTTGAATAGACGAGGTAATGGGTTTTTCGAAGCGTGCCTATGTTTTGCCGCCAGAAACGTGATTAGAATTACAATTCAGTCCCCGCAACTGCACTTAATTCCGCCGCGTTTCCCAGGCTGAATGTTGATGTCCGCCTCTACAACCGAGATGTCTCACGCATTTATGTAAACAAGCATTTGAAAGAAAAATGCGCTTCTATACTCTACATCGTTCTGGCTTAAAGGGAATATAGCACTTTGGGAAAAGTATGTAGAATGATGGAGAAGAATGCCCCTGAATTAACGGTCCTGGCATTCATTTTGCGAAAAAAGTCAGAATTTGTTGTAATTTGAAAAATAGTTATATGTTTACATTTTTGTGACGTCCACACCATCTTACGTCAAGCCAAAGTGAGTTTGTGTTCGTCACAAGGGGCAATCGAACGGCATAACTTTTGCAGACCGCCCAGTGACGCTGCTGTGGCCGGCCCGCCGAATGGGTGCAACGCGGTAGCGTGAAAACGCGGACTGGCTGGGTTTCGACCAGCGTTCGCTGCGCGGTAGGGACGTGGGGGGCACGCAATACGTGAACACACTAGTGTGCCGAGCGCCTGACCGACCGTGGTGGCGGTCGGTCAGGCCAATCCGGACGCAAGTAAACTGAAATACTGGGCGACGGTTTCAAAAAAGCGAAGTGCGGTGGCATTCAAGTGGAGTAACTTCTGATGACGTATGCGAAACGTCACGGGATTTGTGACGTTGATAATATGACCACATATGACCAACGTTATTTGCGTTGAAACTCAGGCACTGTCGCTTTGGAGGGAAAAATTTGCGGATTTTTGGGGTTTTCTCAGCAACACCCGACAATCTGGCTATCTCAGTTAAAACTTAATGTAAAGGTGCTATAATTCCCATTAAGCTTTGGGATGCAGCGATAGCGGCGATTCATCAGTCCATCAACACTGGAGTGTATGAAGCCGAAGAACATAAAAAGTCGTTGAATAAAAACAGGGGAGAAGACTGATCAGTTTTGGGCGGAATGTCTGCCGGATGCGTCATGTTCGGGACCTTGAAGTTGAGTCGGGATGCCCGCCTGGTCACTCACTGCGTCACACACATACTGGTCTGTGTTGTGCCGCCGCCATGACCGTGGATCCTGTCTCTGCCGCCAGCGTCGTCCATGCTGTACGAGACCGCCATCATGCATACATCTCTGGGCGACATCCACCTGAAGCTCTTCCCGAACGAGTGTCCCAAGACGGTGGAGAACTTCTGCGTGCACGCCAAGAACGGTTACTACAACGGCCACATCTTCCACCGCGTCATCAAGGCGTTCATGATCCAGACCGGCGACCCGCTCGGTAAGTCTCGTGCGACGACCCGACACGTTATGTGACACTGCACGGGCTGTCAGATGTGACAAACTGTCACATCTGACATGCGTAGGCTGTCAGATGTGACACGTTATGTCACTACACGGACTGTAGGCTGTCTGTTGTGACACATTATGTCACTGCACGGACTGTGGGCTGTCAGATGTGACACATTATGTCACTACATGGACTGTAGGCTGTCAGATGTGACAACACATTGTGTCACTACATGGACAGTAGACTGTCTGATGTGACACATTATGTCACTACACGGGTTGTAGGCTGCGTTTGGATCCGAAAATATAGCCAGCAAACTAGCTTGTGCTAATGCAACTCGGCCAGAAAACACGGGCCTTGACACACTTAACAGTTTGGGCGCAAATTGACCTTAGTTGTCGGCGCGCCCGAAAACCCCAATAAACAAACAAACAAACACTTAACAGTTACCTCGCAGCTCCATGCGTGCTGCGGTGACGAGTAGCGTCCTTCGGTCGATGGTACGAGGCGCTGGCCACCGACCCGACCGGCTTGTCAGAATATGTTCTGTCCAGAGAATCTGCAAAGCACCGTTCGTTTGGGCTTTCAAAAATCGTCGTCGCTTTATGTGGTCGTTTGGTTTGCAATCTTGATTAGCGGCGACCGCTAGAGAGGCGAGACACAACGGTATAACCTGTCCCCGGAACGTCTGGCCGGAATATTCCACTCTCACGTCAGAAGACGACAGGACCAGGGATGAGCCGCGATGTTTGTTACATGGCAGAGGAGGAAACGCGGCGGGATATTTCGGGAATTGAAATAATACTGTGATGAGTCTGGACTGCCCAGATTAGCCAGCAGTGTCCCAAAATTAGACGATTTGGGTGGAGATGACAACCCAACTGTGAATAATTTCCCAACTCTCATTCTGCCCATTTAAGGAAATAATTGTACACTCCAAAATTTATTATTTGGTGATAATTGATTCTGATATAAATAAATATTGACCTAAAAATAACCATTATTATCAATGAAACCCATTGCGCTCTCCAACATTCAAAATAGTATCAAATCGTACCATTTTTATTACATAATTTTCCACTCTCATGGTCTTTTTGGCTAAAATTTTCCACTCTGACACCCAGCCAAATGGAATTTTTGGGGACATCTGTTTAGCAGAGATGTTAAGTTAACTGATGAGAAATATTGTGTCTGGATGGTAATGCCTCTTGCGTCCGCTGCTAGACTCTTTGGGCGAAGGGTGACTGTATGAACGCTCAACAAACCGCATAGCGTTGAAAATAGAGCGGCCAGAGGAACCTCCGCTAAACTCGGGATAGTTGTGTGTTTCCGGCTGACGTATTCCGCCCAGCCTCGGACGGGATGTTTGCAGAGTGTGAGGTTACCTATTTCTTCTGGTTACGACCGTCTGATAACAAATCGCTCCACCGTTTCTGTCAGGATTAGGCTAGTTTAGGGCGTCATGACGGTCACTGATACTGAATCCTATGGGTGACTTTAGACGGCAAGAAGTGCAGCTAATGTTTAGCGACCGAGGTTGTGTTAATTTAGACTATAATGAGGACTAAAACTGACCGTTTTCTGGAAATCTAACACATCTCCACGAATCCCATAAAGATAGGGGCAAGACAACTTTTCCAAGTAGGGTCTTCAGAGGATCATCCCGAGAAGAAAACGTCTTCCCAGTTTGGCTCTTGGAATTGTTTGAAGGTCACGGGCCGGGTACTTCGGTGACGTCTTCACTTAGAAAACGTAAAACTTGGGTAGGGGATGGTTTCTGTAGAGTTACCGTGGGGTCCGCTGCCGCTAGACTGTCCTGCTCGCTTGAGTTTGGCGTCCGAATGGTCAGAACCTGAAAACTAACAACTCCGACGATTCTCTGTAGAGTATCAGTGGTGTCCTGCCGGCTAGATCTGTCACTGCTGGGCTGAGGTGGTCTGAAATGGCCAACTGAAAACCTAACAAACTCCACCGATCTTCTGGTAGAGTTCCAGTGGGGTCTGCCGGCTAGACTGTCACTGCTCGGCTGAGTGGTCCGAATGGCCAACTGAACCTTCTGATGTTGCGATAAGATGAGCAGGTGCCGGAGAGTGGCGGGGTCAGGGTGCGAGTGGCAAGTTTCGCTGGTTAAGGGTTGGTCGATTAAAACACTTGTTTCGGTGTGTGTGTGGTAGTTACTCTAAAGGGAATGTTTCCACATCAACATAAGATTTTGAGTTGATATGCCAGTTTGTTGGAATTCCATTTGAAAGTAGCTATTGTAGAAGTTAAAACCCCCAGAGGTCTAATCGAAAAGTAAATTTGAGTTTGGTTTTGACATCTGCAAAAATAAGGCCTAGTGTACTTAGGGTAGCCGCTTAAGCCGATGCTCGTCATCCCTTTTTTATCTGTTGTGAGACTTGTTTTACATTTGGCTATACATTAGCCATACCTAGTCTAGCATTTGCGCGTGGGTTTTTTCTTTTCCAAAGTTCCTTCATATGACGTCCATCAGCGCCAAATAACTAAAACTAGTTTTTTTCATGAAATTGAGCCCTGTTTGTGAGACATGTCGTCGTGTTCGGCAGCAATTACTTCAATATTTTGCACGCACAAAGCGGCGTACATTGGACAAATTTCAGAGCAGAGTTGAAACATTCTTCTTCTCGTGATGCACTTTGGCAGATAGTGGTTTCGTTAGTCCGTGGCGCTGTTCAAACTTCACACGTATGTGGGCTTGGAGTGCGCCTGCCCCGTGTCAAACTTCACACGTATGTGGGCTGGAGTGCCCTGCCCCGTGTCAAACCTTCCACACGTATGTAGGCTGGAGTGGTCTGGCCCCGTGTCAACTTCAACACGTATGTAGGCTGGAGTGCCCTGCCGTGTCCTTCACAGTATGTGGGCTGGACGTGCACCTGCCCCGTGTCAACTCTCCCGTAGTGGGTTGGAGTGCCCCTTGCCGTTCCGTGTCAAATCTTCACACGTATGTGGGCTGGAGTGCCTGCACTGTGCACCTGTCAAACTTCACACGTATGTGGGCTGGAAGTGCCCTCTGCCGTGTCCAAACTTCACAGCGTAATGGTGGGCTGGAGTGCCTGCCACGCGTGTCAAACTTCACACGTAATGTGGGCTGGAGTGCCCTGCCCGTGGTCAAACTTCGCACACGCTAATGTAGGTTGGAGTGCCTGCCGCCGTGTCAAACTTCACACGTAAAGTGGCTGGAGTGCCCCTCCCGTTGTCAACTTCCCACACGTATGTGGAGACTGGAGTGCCCTGCTCGGCCTGTGTCAAACTTCACACGTATGTGGGCTGGAGTGCCACTGCTCCGTGTCAAACATCACACGTATTTGTGGGCTGGAGTGCCCTGCCCCGTGTCAAACTTCACACGTATGTGGGCTGGAGTGCCCTGCCCCGTGTCAAGCTTCACGCGTGAGTGGGCTGGAGTGCCTGCCGCCGGTGTCAAGGCTTCAACACGTATGTGGGCCCTGGAGTCGCCCTGCCACGTGTCAAACTTCACACGTATGGTGGCTGGAGTTGCCCTGCCCCGTGGTCAACTTCACACGTATGTGGGTTGGAGTGCCGCTCCCCACAGTGTAACCTTCACACTATGTGGGCTGGAGTGGCCTGCCCGTGTCAAACTTCACACGTATGTGGGCTGGAGTGCCCCTGCCCCGGTCAAACTCACACGTATGTGGGGCTGCGATGCCCTGCCCCGTGCTCAAACTTCACACGTATGTGGGCTGGAGTGCCCTAGCCCCGTGTCAAACTTCACACGTATGTGCGGCTGGAGTGCCCTCCCCTGTCAAACTTACACGTATGTGGGCTGGAGTGCCCTGCCCCGTGTTCAACTTCACACGTATGATGGCTGGAGGTGCCCTGCCCCGTGTCAAACTTCACCACGTATGGGCTGGGGTGGCCCATGCCCGTGTCAAAACTGCACACGTATGTGGGCTGGAGTGGTCCTGCCCCGTGTCAACTGCCACACGTATGTGGGCTGGAGTGTCCTGCCCCTGTCAAACTTCACACGTATGTGGGCTGGAGTGCCCTGCCCCGTGTCAAACTTCACACCGTAAGTGGCTGGAGTGCCCTTGCCCCTGTCAAAACTTCCACACGTTATGTGGCTGGAGTGCCCTTCCCGTGTCAAACTTCACACGGTATGTGCTGGAGTGCCCTGCCCCGGTCAAACTTTCAAAACGTATGTGGCTGCGAGTGCCCTGCCCCTGTCAAACTTCACACGTAGTGGGCTGGAGTGGTTGCTGCCTCTGTGTAAACTTCACACTATGTGGCTGGAGTGCCCTGCCCCGCGAAGACGATCAGATTTGTTGTAATAATAGTAACGCTATTACAGATACAGTACTGTATACGCATCCTGTTAAAACAGTTATGATTGTGTTTTTTTGAAGTTTGAACCTCATTGTGTTCTTTTGTGATTCCAATTATGGCTGCCCCCATTGTAGCCTGAATTCCCGGCAAGTCTTGAAAGCAATCATCAATCTCTACCTCATCCGGATTTGGCCGCGAATTCAAGTCCTCGTTTACGTAGTTGAGAGCCGGCACTGTTCCAATTGTCATTGAAGGCGTCTGGGATCTTCGGGTCTGCACAGGTTTGACTATTCGCCTTACGTAGGCCAAATTGTTGCATGCAAGGCAAATTGTTGCAAGTCTTTGTCAGCGAATGCTTTGTCAGACTCGTTAAGGAACGAGATAATCGTCATCGGTACTTTTCTGCAAATATATTTAACCTTTTCAAAGGTTCCTTTCTGGAGTTTTGCCATGAGTTCAATGACCCCATCGGACGGTGAAAGGGATCGGGATTGATGCAAGAAGTTTTCAGCACTTCCCGATTCCAGAACTCGATGCATGCAATGCAGACGACATAGAGCGTCTGTGCTAATCGACCGCTACCCGTTTCCGTCGCATTGCCCAGACCACAGAGAGATTGAGAACGGATCGATTGTGATAGCACATAACGGACTGAGAGGTTTCGTGATCGGTCGAACTGTTATGGTCCCCGCCTCCAATGAGAACAGCGAACTTTTATCGAGCTATCGGCGGCTGATTTGCAGTAGCGTTGTCGCTCGGAATAGGAGGGTACTCAGCCTTGATAGGAAGTAAAAGGAAACATTGGACCTCCTGCACTGGCGTATCGCTTGATCTCCAGATCAGATATGTATCTTTTCAGCTGTATCAGGACATGCGAGATAACAATGTGGGCGTCATGTACCGATGAAAGCTTGTCGGTTATTTTTAATACAGACGTTACGTAGTGATGACGTGGGAGTGACATACAATCGCCACGATGTTCACCTACGACAAAAATGTGTAGATCCTATTTTTAGGCTTCTTCTTGCAGTACAGTGATGTCATAGTTTTCCATTGTCGTGCCGTTCGGTCAGCCGTGTCAGGCGTCTCTGCTATTATCATATATGGTGACGTGTTGGCCGTCCAATCAGAGCGGGTCCCGCCAGCTCTGGGTTATACCCGGTATGTAAGGTGCGTGCGCGGTCAGAGAGCAGTGCCGCCGGAAAGTGGTGTTTCTGCCTCAGCCGCCGGACGACTGAGGTGTTTTGACGCCGCGGCCGACAGTGATTGACGCTGTGTTGCGTCACGTGGTAATGGTGACGTGACGAGTGGTGTAACGCAGAAGTGCGGACTTCAGACCACGGGAAGACACGGCTGTCTCACTCTGGCACTCACGGGGCGAAGCTGAAGTGGGCTGTATTTGGTGTGTGTGTGTGTACTGTGTTTAAAGGAAACTTGTCAGCTAGGACGGTCTTGTGATTTCTTTCGTTTCTTTCGTGTATACTTACGATAATGTTAAAGTTCAAAGTTAATATCGAATTCCTTTCTGCCAATGAAACTAACAATGGTACTTTGTATCAAGATAATATTTAGTTCTTGTGATGTGGGTATGTTTGGCTTCGATGATGACAATATAACTGTATCTTCTTTCAACTTGTGAAGGACGATGAACCAGTTAAAATGTGGCCTTCATCTACAAAAAGGCTGTATGAATAGGAAGATCGTGTGGGTGACCTCTGTTGTTAAAAACGTGTCATAAGGAAAGGTCATTCACTTGTTAAACAATAAAAATTAGTCCCCATAAGCGCTTCCTCTTTCACAAAAATGCACATGGTTTAACTTAATCTGGTGTGAAAGGCAGGAATGATTGTGTTTGAAAAGTCATTGCTAGACTTTCCTTGTCCCTTATCATGCGGTATATCCTCTGCATGTAGATGCAGAGGCTGAAATTGATAGCCGGTAAACCACCATGAAAAATCAGCTTAGTTAGCTGCATGCTACTTCAGAGGTTGGTGGTAAAGGTATTTGCAGTGCACAGTTCCTGCTTAGGTTATTATTACTTCAGAGGCTGGTGTTGAAGGTATTTGCAGTGCAGAGTTCCTGCTTATGTTTCTTAGCTTGTGCCACTCTTTGATCGAAGTGGTCGCGCTCTCTCCTAGTAAGACCTTTGCGGCGAACACTGGAAATGTTTGCCACAGAGAGTTAGTGTCCTTCGCCAGTGCCATGCCTCCTGTTGTGGAATCAGCGACGTTTATTGTAAACAGTGGGAGGCTGGAGTGGGCACATCAGTGTGTAAATCAGCAAACTCAGATTCCAGCCTCCGGCTTCTCCGCGTTGGTGCGTTGCAACATTTGACTGGCTTGGTATACGTCGGCTGACCCTTGTACCTGGAATATAGTCCGAAAGAAAATATGAAGCGATTTGAGATGCTCTGCATCTCAAATCGCTTAATGTCAAGGATGTCAAGATGTCATGATGTCAAGGGTAATGGTGCACGGCATTGACGCTGCGTTCAATACGTTCGATGAATCGCAGTGTGTGTGTGTCGGTGCTTAGCTGATATTCTGGCTCCAACTGGGATCACCGGCGGCGGAGGAGCTCTTTCTGGCTCCAACTGGGATCTTGATGGGCGCCACATAACCATTGAGTTGAGGCGCCCTTAAGCCCAAATCATCATCATCATCATCCAACTGGGATCGCTGGTGGCGGAGGAGCTAAGCGAACGCGAGGCCCGCCGCCGTCGGTATTCCCTTCAACCCAGGTTGTCCCGGGCGTATCCAACCCGGCTTCATTGGGCGCGGAAACTGGCGGTCAAGGCCACAACTACACCGTCGTCCCATAGGTGTGTTGAGCCTACTAAACGACGATAACGTGTGGCTCAAAAGACACCGCGGGCTGTGCCAACTGTGTGGCGCCGATACTCTGCTGCGTGCTGGCCTGGCATGGTCCAACACACCGCCGCTAACGACGAGCTGACGAGCAGCGGCGGCAGACGGCTGCAGACTCTGCAGCTGTCTGCAGCGGCTGCTGCTGACCGCTGGCCGGCCGTCGGTGCCGACCAGCACGTGCCGGTGTCTGGTCAGCACAGTAGCCACCGCAGGCTGGCCTTGGTCGGCGCCGCCCCGCCGCCGCCCCCGCCGCCGTCGTCGTTTACTACGCCGGCTGGCGTGTCATGCGGCTGGCTGTCGGGACGGGGGTACGGGTCAGGTGCGGCGCCTGCCGCGTCTGCAGTGTCTGCCGCCGTCGGCCGCGTCTGTCACCAGTCCGCCCACGCCGGGCTGAGTCAGCCGCCCCCGCCGCCGCCCCCGCCCAGCCGGCGCCGGCCTTGCCGCCGTGTCACTGGTCAGGAATGTCGAGTGTCGCTGGGTGTGGTGCAGCTGTATACACAGACACACTGCAGAGAGGCGCGCTGACGGGGACGGCAGCGGCGCGTCGGACGTCCGGAGGCCCCCGCCGCCGCCGCCGCCGCCGCCCCCGCCAGGTCAGAGGGAGGTGCTACTGACGCAGGGTCGCTGTACTCTGGCGGTCACCCGGGCCGGCTGGTATCGCCACGGTCACGGCAGGATCACGGCGCTCTCGGCTGGGTCACGGCGCTCTCGGCTACTGTGTGTATTGCTGACACTGATGCCAGCTGGCTGTGGACGTGGGTGGTCAGCGCGTGTGGTGGGGGGGGGGGGTAGGACAGCATGTTGCCGCTGGCTGTGTGTGACGTATATGATGCGTTCAGGGCTCAGCCGGTAGGAGGTTCTCCCGGAGGAAGGATTTACGCGGCACTGGCACGGAAGTGGCACGGTCGTGAACAAAGTGTTTTTCCTTCCGCGTGTGCCTTGTCCTTGCCACTTCCACTGTACTGCGAGGAACGTAGTTTGTTTAATCACCAGCTGCGAACGTGTCCACTTTTCAGATTATCTGCTGATGTCCTACACAATCCGTGTCCGATAAGCCCGGTCAATGTTGGCGGCCCAGGCATGTCCGTTCTCAGTTGATCGCTCTTAGCTGACCGCCTTATGGAATTTTCCTACTATGAGTTCTCGGAATGGATCGGCATCAGACACGTAGCCAGGCGCCCCTTCCTCCACTGGAGGCCTGGTGGGCCCTTTTCGACGCGCCGACGAGACCGCGCGAAGCGCGGTATCATGGGTCGAAGATTACGCGAAGCGTGGTCTTTAAAGAGTTTAGAGCACTCCAGAGGTTCTTTAGAGTCACCAGGGCTCTCTCTGAAAGATCCAAGGGCCCTTGGACGTTCACAATAGCCCTGTGCATGTCAGATGGCCCCCTGGACAGGCCGAAAGGGCCCCTGAGAGGGTCAGGGGCCCCCTGAACACGTTGAATGGGCCCCTAGCCAGCACAGAGGCCTCTCGAAAGGTCGTTTCATATCCAGTTTTTTGGGGGTCCTTTCAACGCTCGGGAAGGGCCCTTTTGAGGCGCAGACCCCTCACCCTGGACGAAATCCTGACTACGTGCCTGATTGTCATTGCGTTATCCTGTTACATATACAATAATGTCCTCATCGGGATGGTAAGAATGAGAAGAAGAGCGAGCAACCATTTTTTGCGTTTCAACCGAGATTCTTATAGTTTCAACATAGCTCTTTATTTTCAAAACCCCGGAGCCCGTAAAAACGTGCAGTATTTATTATACTGCGGCGGATGAAGCGGCTCGGCACCTATATTGCGGATCTGTATTGGAAGCAGACATGTGCCAAGGCCAACAAACTATACCTAATCCAAGATCCACAAGGTCCCACGACAAACTGATTTTCAATTATTTAGGATCCACAGGATCCCACGGGCACGATATTTGTATTCTCCAGGATCCAAGACCCATAGTATCCCACGACATAATTGAATCCTGCGGAATTCAGGATCCAACAAGCATCCCAGATCTTGGATTCCAGGGATCCTGATCCCGGATTTTTTTGGATCTTGGCACATGTCTGATCACCACATGTAAATATTACACCATTGACATTGAGTGTGGGAGTTTTTAAAGCATGAAATACATGCATTCTGCGATTTTAGGACCGCAAAAAGTGAAATATACTTAACAAGATCCACAAGGTACCAAGACAAACTGATTTTCCAGGATCCTATGTGTTTTTTCTTCTTCTCCAGGATCCATAGGATCCCACGAAAAATAATTGCCCAGAATCAAGATCCACGGTATCCCACGACAAAATAATCCTACAGGATCCTGGATCCAATAAGATCCCAGATCTTGGATCCTAGGTATCCTGAATCCTGGATCTTTTCGGGATCTTTGCACATGTCTGATTGGAAGCATACAATAACCCACCTACTGTGCGTCGTTTTGTTATCGATGGATAACATACATAAACTAATGCCCTCCTCCTCCCTCCTGGAACGCTACTAACTTGTAAGTGGCGGCTCTACTGTAAAGTCCCGGCGCGGATACCACTGTTGTGGCGTAAAATCCGGTCCGGCCTGCGTTTACCCAGCGGCTCCCCGCTGTCTGGGTTTCCACAGACCTTCACAATGTCATCGGCGGCTGCTGCGACAACAATGTGGCCAAACACATCACATACCGGTGCACTGTTCTAACCGTGTATGCACGCTGTGCAGTGTGCACGCTTACTGTGCATCGACGCGTGCTTTGTGCGACGTCATGCACAACCTTGGCACGGTACGTTATTTCCCGAGCTGGGAGTTTCAACAGGATACAATGTTGAATTTGCCTGTTAGAGGCGATGCGGTTGGAGTTTACGGTGCTTTTGACATCATGCGTCCCTGGCACTTGATCGGGACTACCCCATGGCTCCGTCACGGGTGAATTGAATAGAGCTGCCTTAAATATAGCTGCCTGCATACATGCATGAGCATCAGACATTTGCATGGATCTGAGAGTAGGATGAGATCTGTGATCCCAGAGGATCTCTCGACAAAACGCAATGTTAGATCTATGATCCCACTGGATCCCACGGACAAAATATAACAGCGGATCTTGGATCCCAGGGGATCCTTTGATTAAATTTAACATCGGATCCCACATGATCCCACGATAAACAATAAAAATGTGGATCTATGATTCTAACGGATCTCGGATCCGACAGGATCCGACTTCTGAATTAGGCCATATTTATAATATTTATTGACAAAATATAACTAAAGGCATGCGCCTATGCTATGGGTTCCGAAAATACATATTTGTATAATGGCGCGTCTGGGATCCCAGTGATAAATGGTGCCTGCTATCTCGGATCCCGGCAGGTCCGTCAACCAATGTTGGAGACGGATCTATGATCCCAGTGGATCCATCGACAAATTGTGAAGGTATATCTATGATCTCAGTGGATTCGGATCAAGATCCCAGAGATCAGATCCCGGGATCTGTTTTCGGGATCCGAGCACATGTCTGATGACCATTGACTTTTACCTGGTATACTATTGCATATAAATATTATCATTACTATACCGAAACGCCTTCTTGATGCATCTCGTCATCAATGATACTTTGTGTCATGTGAAGACACAAAGTATCATATCTGGAGCCGCCCTGTCCCCTTGCCTGCATCACTAACCATCTGTCAGGTTGCTGACCTTTGTTGACATCTTCCCGAAAGTTCGCAAGGTGATGCATATTTCTGCATTTACGGTGGTAGTTTTTATCATGTGATTGAGGGACGTTTCTCAGCCTGCGTTTCAGCTTGACATACATGTAACATGCCCGTTACTGTTCGAATACGACCTTGCCTGAGCTATGGTTTGTCCATGTTGTGTTTATATAAGGCCTTACCACTGTAAATGCCGATTTTTGTATTTACAGTGTATCAGGTGATTGAGGGACGTTTCTCAGCCTGCATGTGAGCTTGGCATCATGCCCGTTACTGTTCAAAACGACCTTGCCTGAGCTATGGCCATGTTGTGTTATATAAGGCCTCGGACATTTCGATTGTCAAAAGTGGAAAGAATCAGACTCCTGCTGCACGATATTGTGTTTGTGCGGTTTGTTTCGTATCATTTTACAGACCGTCAAAAAGTTTAGCGAAATATGTTTATTGTTATTGTTACTACAGGGTGTTTATTGCTTACTTCAATTCCGGTTGTCTAGTTATATAACATCGAACTGAACCGTAAGTTGTCGGCAGACTTGTGCCTGGATCCCGAAGTTGGATCGGAGATCCCAGTGGATCCATCGATATAAAATGCATGAGGATCT
>VOPJ01002484.1:0-17799 GCA_014673585.1 Semibalanus balanoides
AGGCGCAAGCTGCTATGCAACTGCAAACAATCATGCTTTACAATAGAGTGCACAGGTGTCTTTAGGACATGTCGGGAAATTGGCTTAACATACCTCATGTCTGCCTCCAGATGTCAGGCGTCGGAATCTTAGTAACATCTCATGTTGAACAATGTCGAACATAAACAAACTTATATGTTAACCATGACAAAGCTTCGCAAGATTGAGGAAATCATTACTCGACGTGAAAAAATCAGCAAATTCTACAAACAATCATATAATGAGAAGCTTAAATACATTCGAGTAGCGTGACAAAGGATGTTCGATTTCATATCAGATTCCTGTTCATGACTCACGCAAACCCAGCGTTCAGTTAACATAGCAACCGCACGATACTCAGGGCCAGAAGAAGCACAGAGGCAGCGGCGCACAGCGGGATCAGAGTGGTGGGTCATGGGACACACGCGCGATCCTCGGTCACGCGTGTCGTGACGCAGTCACACGCGAAGCAACCGCGTGAAATGACCAGCCACTTCAGATGCAGACGACATTTAGGAATTAAGAGACCCACAGACTGCAGGCTATGGATGGATTAACGGATTGGACACAGTATGACTTTGGAGAAACAAATTTGTAATATGAACATATAAATTTAATACAGTGTATGTTTAACAAATATTGTTGGACTATCACCCTAATAAGAATAATAAACTGTTTTAAGGCCATAGCCATTGCCTTATTTGTTACACAAAAAGTTATGTATACGATCAAACACGTATCAATGTGGTCTTGCGCGGGCTATCTTCTTAATACAATAACGGAGGCCAGTATTGAATTTGAAGTGATGATTTCACTAAGCTCAAGGTTTTGTAAAAAAAAAAAAAAAAAAAAAAAAAACGTAGCAGCTCTAACCGAGTTGTAAATCAAAGGACATCTGACCACCCCCATCCCGTCCACCGCAGGTTCTGCTGCTGCTGCTGATTCTGCCTGGACTCTGCGCCGCTGACAAGACTGGTCCCGGCCGCCGCAAACCAAGCTCGCGGTTCGCCCCGCCGCCTCCCGGACCCCTGGACGGTCTCGACATCATCACCGATCCCGTCCAGTCCAGCGACGACCCGGTCCCCGCTCCCGCCGATGACGACTGCATGCCGTTCGCGGCCGTGCCGGGTCAGGTCGGTCGGATGGTCGCCGGCGAGACTCCGGCCGTCTGCTCGTTCCCAGATGGCTCCGTGGGTGTGTCGGCGAGCCGGACGCCGCCACCGCCGCCGGCCACCGGTCCGCCGCTGGTGGCCCGCGCGCCGCTCCTGCCGCTGCCGCTGCCTGCCGGCGCCAGCAAACACCTGGCCACGGCGGTGAGGAAGCTGGACGCGATGGTGCGCCTGGAGCGGCAGATGCGCGGCGCCGCGCCGCTGCCGGCCGGCTCTCCGGAGCAGCTGCAGTCGCTCCACTTCACGTCCGACGCCGGGACGCAGCACCGGGGTCGCCAGGCACTGCGCGACCTTATGGTCATCCAGCTGGCCAGCAACAGCTCCAATGGCGCGACATCGACGACTACGACGACGACCAAGCGACGCGGTTCGGGCGGCAGGAGGATGCGCGTGATGGTGCGCGCAAAGATGGTGGGGGAGCAGCGCGTGCCCGGCTGTGAGCTGGAGCCGGAGATCTCCTGCGACAAGGAGAGCAAGTATCGGACGGCGGACGGCAGCTGCAACAACCTGAAGGTGAGACGACCAGCGCTGACGGCCCGAGTAAGGGTACCGAACAAACCATGTGTTGGACCTTTGACAGTCTCTTCACCCAGCGTAGAGAAGTAACGATATTACGAAATTATTGAACGCCAGTCTCCTTTAACATGGAACTATGCAACCAATTAGTTTGAGAGAAATCCTTGACGTTTGACGGATGAGACGACTGTTTCGTTCTCAAGCCACTTGTAGACAAAAAAGTGAGCATCAACTCTTAGGATAAGAGTTAAATAGCAGTTTTAAGGGGGCAATACAAGGATCGCTTGTAGTTTAAAGGAACCATGAAAAGCATCAAGCTGGTTTCTGGACTGGACCCGTCATCCCTAGTTGCAGCGTTTCACAAGCTAACACTCCCCGTCGCCTGTGTTGCAGACACCTTCCCTGGGCCGCAGCGGGACCGGCCTGCACCGCCTCATGAACAGCACCTACGCGGACGGCGTCTTCAGCCCGCGCCTGCTGGACAGCCGCGGCGCACCGCTGCCGTCCGCTCGCGTCCTGTCCGCCACCCTCCTGTCCACCGACTCGAGCGCCGACGGACGACTGGCGCTCAGTCTGCCGGTGTTCGCAGAGTTCCTCTCGCACGACCTGCAGCAGACGGGCGTGTTCCGACTGGCCGCAGATCGGCCGCTCGACTGCTGCGCCGACGACGCTCCTCACCCTCAGTGTCTGCCGATCGCCGTGAAGGCCGACGACCCGGTGTTCGGCGCGACCGGCCGCCGGTGCCTGAGCATGGCGCGCTCGCTGCCGGCTCCGGAGCGGCAGTGTCAGCCGCGGCCGGCGGCGCCGCTCTCCAGGCAGACGGCCTTCCTTGACGGCTCGGCGCTGTACGGCGCCACGGAGGCGGACACCAGGCGGCTGCGAGAGATGGACGGCGGCCGGATGCGTAGCAACGGCGGGCTCCTGCCGCCGCGCGCCTCCAGCGACGAGGCCTCTAAAGACACCGACGACATCGTCACCACCGACAAGTCTGAAGACCGCCGGCGACGGAGCGCGTTTGGCGGTCCCGCAGTGGACTTTCTGCCCCGAGGCCTGTTCCAGTCTCAGCCGTTCGCACCCCGGTTCGGCGGCCTGCCTCCACCGCAGTTCGGTGATGGTTACGGGCCGTTCGATGGGCCGTCGGGTAGGCCCGTGCCGCTGGGTGGACCGTTGAATGGACCAGGTGTTCCTACAAAACCACCAAAGCTATCCGGCGAGAGGCCCGTTGGCTGGTTACGGAAGCGGTCTTCTAGGACACTCCGTTCCAGCACGGGCGCCCGGCAGGGCACCCGCACCTCTCGGTGGCGTGTCTCAGTCGCAGATGCGCTTCTCGAACGGATTTGTGAGCACCGCCACTAAGATCCAGCACCCGTCGGCTGGACACCCGAACGGACAGATGCTGGACGCCTTTAATGTTCACAGTCTAGTCGCCGCAAACGGCGGTCGTGATCGCAAGAAGAAGCCACACAAAACGTCCTCTTCTCAATCACACGGAAAGAAGGAATCCCAAAGTTTTTCTTCACGTGCCGATGAAGAGCCATTCCCTTCTGACTTTGCTAGCGACAGGTCGGATTCGTCTTCTTCAGGCTTCGATGAGAACATTCAGGCAGCTGATAAGTTCTCCGCAAGCTCCAGAAATTATAAAAGGCCTTCAAGTCATTACGGACCTCCGAAAGGCTACGAAGCCCCTTTGGGAAAAACCAGCTATAACCCACCGCACAAATCATACGGATCACTGAATCCTCACTTCACAGACACGCAATCACAGATCTTCCCCGGGTTCGATGAGGAATTCGATCGTCTCGTCTCCGGTGGACGTCCGGAGGCTGATTCCTCGCCGTTCCAGAACGCCTTCCTCGGCCGCATAGTAAGCGGCGGTTCTGGTGGCAAATCACCAGGCCTTATCCCGGCCAGCCAGCCACTCTCTAACTACCCGGAGCGCGCGTCTGAGGACGAAGTGGAGGTGATCTTCCCCGGCGGCACTCTGGCCGATGATCGGGCGTCCGGGGCTATCTCCTCGCGCCTACAGGCCCCCCGTCACCCCCCACCAGCCAGCGGAGCGTTGGTCGATCTGACCTCCCTGACCGATGTGGAGAGTCTAGATCTGGAAGACCAGGTGGAGACTGGTGGCGAATCACCAATCCTTTTCCCGGCCAGCCAGACACTCTCTAACTACCCGGAGCGCGCGTCTGAGGACGAAGTGGAACTGATCTTCCCCGGCGGCACTCTGGCCGATGATCGGGCGTCCGGGGCTATCTCCTCGCGCCTACAGGCCCCGCGTCACCCCCCACCAGCCAGCGGAGCGTTGGTCGATCTGACCTCCCTGACCGATGTGGAGAGTCTAGATCTGGACGACCAAGTGGAGACACTAGGGGACTCGCTCTTCGGCACCACAGTCAGCACGTCACCCTCGCTGGCCACCGACGAATCGTGCGACGCCGGCTGCCGCGACTGCACCTGCTTCGACGCCGGCAACCGACGCGCCAACGAGCAGCCGCACGGCGCGCTCCTGCACACTGTCTGGTTGCGAGAGCACAACCGCGTGGCGAGCGAGCTCACCACCAGCCACCCAGACTGGGACGACGAGAAAGTGTTCCAGGAGGCGCGGCGCGTGGTCGTGGCCGAGCTGCAGCACATCACCTACAACGAGTTCGTGCCGGCCACGCTGGGCTACGAGTACGCGGCGAAGCGCGGCCTCCTGCCGCTGTCCATCGGTTTCTCGCCGCTGTACAACGCCTCGACCGACCCACGGCCGGCCGTGGAGTTCAGCACAGCCGCGTTCCGAGCCGGCCACAGCAAGCTGCAGGCCATGCTGCGGCTCGTCTCGCGCAGCGGCCGCGTGGATACCGTCCAACTGGCCGCCGGCAACTTCGAGCCGTCGGCGCTGGTCGAGAGAGACTTCTTCGTGGCGTTGGCGCGCGGCATGATCGACCAGCCGGCCGAGGGCACCGACGCCAACTTCGCGTCGGCCGTGCACGGAGAAATGTTCGGCAGCGGCGACCTGCCGGCGCTGACGGTGCAGCGCGGCCGCGACCAGGGCCTGCCCACCTACCCGTCCGTGGTACGGTTCTGCCAAGGCAGCACGCTCGCCTCCTGGGATGACTACTCGGCGCTGATGGAGCCCGAGGTGGTGGAGGCGCTGCGCGCGTCGTACACCGACCCTGCTGACGTGGACCTGTACATGGGAGGGATGATGGAGCGGCACGCGGCCGGCGCGGACCTCGGCCCCACGTTCCAGTGCCTCGTCGGCGACATGTTCTACCGGCTGCGCGTCGGCGACCGCTTGTTCTACGACAACGCCGACCAGGTGGGCAGCTTCGAGGAGGAGCAGCTGGACGAGCTGCGGAAGGCGAGCATGGCGCGCCTGCTGTGCGACAACGTCGGCGGCGACTTTGACGGCGTGCAGCCGATGGCCATGCTGCGGCCCGACGAGAAGGAGAATCCGATCGTGTCGTGTCTTTCGCAAGCGCTGCCCAAAGTCGACCTCAGCGTCTTCTGAGAAGACACGAGCTCGGCGCTGCCAACGCAGGCAGCCGCCGGGCGCTGACCCGGTGCTCTCGAGAGGGAAACAACGGCACCGCCGTGTTGTAGAAAGTGATCTGAATGGGTGACTTCTTGTGTCAACCTTGCCGGCACGATAGTCACGAATGGTGTCAAAGCTGGACTGTCTAACACCATACCGTTGCGGGGTCAGCATATTGTGTCGCAGTCCTGTTCGTTTCGGACACCGATGGTTATGTTGAGATGTACCAGTTCATCCGGGGATTTATTAGAGGCATTACCAATCCCATGCCCGGACGTAGATAATCGTGGTGGCTCCATCTATGACATCTGCCGTACATGCGTCAATAGTCTGAGAGACTTTTGGTTTGTCTTACCGAGCATCGGTTGAATTGATGACATCATTGACTACAAGTGTGCCAGTGTGGTAAAAATATGCACGGTCGTATCTACAATGTTCAGTGTCTGCACAATAGTTAGGTTAAGTCCAATGTCCATTTAGTTTACTTTGTGATGTATGGGCTTATGCTGCTCTTCAAATATAATCAATCCAAGCATGCTTGGATCAAGCTCTAGATGAAACTTGGCATGAGAACAATATAATGCAGCAAAGAAAAACACATGCAGTTAACCCGCGCCGGCCGTGGGGGGGGGGGGTGTTTTAGACACCCCCTTAGGTTATTTTTCCTGGATATCTGGGAAACGGCGGCGCGTACGCCGCCAAATTTTCAGTACCTGTTCGACATCTTTGTTACAGCTTCAAAAAAGTTTGACAATAGGTCATGTCAGGTCAGGTCACCAGGCTAGGTCAAGTGCCCAACTCCCGAAAAAGTTTGGCGGTTCACCAAGCACAGTTTTTAGCGGATTGGTCGTACTTACAGGGTTTTTAAGAGGCGAGTGACTATCTAAAGTTTGTAATATCTCGGCATTTTGATAATCGGTGACTCTACAAAGGTCAGGTCAATTTCCTGATCCTCCCAATTATAAGTGATGGAAAATAACAGAGGCTTCTTATTCTGAAAGTATGCATTTGGATCAGCTGCATTATTTCAGAAATCATGTTCTTTTAGGGCTCATTCGAATGACCTAGTGCCGATTTTTTCTAAGAGAATTCTCTACAAGGTCATGCTGAGGTCATCAGCAATGATTTGCTAAATAACTTCTGATAGAATGAAGATAAGAGACGAGCGGATGAGGCACCTACTGTATTTGTACGTCTGTCCGCGTCGCCCCAATCAACAATGACCTATCGGTCACTAAAAAATGACCTTGACCTGAGGTCATATATTTTGAAGTTGACCTACGAGGTCATCAGTAATAGTGTTTCACAGCGTCTTGACGAGATAACACGAAAGGTTAAAATGATTTATGTGTCATTTTTATGATAAAATGCTATTCAGAAAACATATTTCCAAACCTGCATTTTGAACATATTGAATGACCTCTGAGCCTAACTATTGATCTGAGCTCAAATTTGAGGACCTGGGTGCGATTGCAAATTTAAATAGCTATCTAATGCTTCTTAAAATGTTTACTCCTAGCTATCATAGTTTCCGATATATTTGGTGATATCTGGAGCTATGTCCTAAATCTGGAAAATTTGACCTTTGATGACCTCTGGTGACTCTAATATTGACCTGAGAAGAAATTTTCAACGAATAGTTTCTAAATCCCTGTTTGAATAGCTCTCGAACGGTATTTCTGGTTTATGTCTTAGGTCCCCATAGGAGCCGAGTTAGAAGGGGGGGGGGTGTCTTAAACACCCCCGGCCCGAGGAAGTGGTGGCGCCGAGCACCGCCTCAGCGCGGGTTAAATAGCCACCATTCACTGAGGCATGGTGTAGCTTCCTATTTAGTTGAGGGCTTCAGCCCTCCCCCCTAAACTTGGGCTTCAGCCCCCCAACTTGAATGATAAAGTGGATCAAATCCAGGGAAAAATCTGTATTAAGTGAATTTTCATGGTACTTTAAGTGATTTTTTCCAGCTCACCCACACTTTTCTGGAGAAGCTACGCCCCTGTTCACTGGTGACAGGTTTTGAGTTTTGTTTATACATAGCATGACGGCCAAGACTATTCGGCTAGGGCCGCGTAACACTTTATTCCAAAAAGAGCTTGTTTGCAATGTGACTTACTTGCCCTAGAAAAAGAGTGGAATGGAATGAAACACCAGAGTAATACGTAAGAAAGAACTGCACTGCGCCATGCACGTGTGCTAGATAGATTATTACGGGCGAGCGCGAATCCTCATCAGATACGGGAATGTTCTCACATATAAGCAGCCGACCCGGCCCGGCCCGACCTAACGCTTTTCAGAAGCTTATACATTTGGAAACCCATATCCAATTGACAAGCGATCTTCGCCATCTGATAGCCCCATTCATTCAATATATTATTTATTGACTTGAGTTTCGTCCACGAGGGGTGCACCCGTACGAACACTAGCGGATCCAGCGGGGCAGGGGGAAAGTCCCCCCCCCCATCCCAGACTCGACAGGGACGGCAATACAAATTAGCCCCCGCCCCCTCTCAATTTGCTGTAACTAATGATACAAATGGATACTGACTGCAAAAAAAATAACTGCTTGCGGACAAAAAATAGTTATGTTTTGCATCGTTCCTGTTTGCCCTATTTGGTAGCAACTTGGTAGCCGTAGGGAGTAGGAAAAGTGGCGCGTAGGACGCTAATTTGATCTGGAGAGATTCACAATGAACGTAGCTTTTGCACGGTGGCGATACAGTAACGGGAGTAACCAATGAGGTTTATCCGAGGCGCCGGCCTGCAGAATGTGGCGGGTTTCGACGAGATCCCGTCGGAACAGGGTTGGTAAAGACACATCAACATATAGACACAGCTTTTGGAAAATTTGAGCCAGCTTTTTACATTTTGGGGCAGAAATTGCATCCGGGGCGCGCTCCCGTGGGGCAGTATCATGATTATTTGGGGCAAATCACGCCAGTCGGGTACACTCCAGAGCGTTACTGCTGAAGAACCGAAACTAGCGAAATGCGCCACTTTTGTATCAAATGAAGCATATTTTTATTTGATGCCATATATCCACCTACAAATCAAGTATTTCTTTGGCAGGGCGAGGTCATTGTTTTAATATATATATATATTTTACTAAAAAATTCAGGGGCTCCGCCACCGGGGGGGGGGAAGGGGGTGACGTGTCCCCCAGCATTTTCGGATTTTAACATTATGCCTATGGGCGTTTCATGAAAATAATGAACTTCAAAATGCATCCGTCCCTTCCAACTTTCGGGAGGTGGCGTCGCCCTTGCTAAATATAGTGAATTGCAGACATGATAAAGAATATCGATTAACGAATATTTATTTTAGAACATATGCTGATCGTAACGAGTAAGAATGTCCCTGCAGTGTCGAAAAATATGCATTTTTTGCAGTTGATAGTACAAAATACGAGCCATTAGAAGGAAATGGCGCGAAGTAGCCATGTGTCGTATTTGTGACGATAACGTACCGGTGTTCATTTTTTTTTAGTACACTAAATACGGGGAGAAATCGTATTTTGGGTATAGGTAGGAGGTAAGTTAGAAATTTACGATATATTAAATATGATTTGCTCACGACCCGCGTAGGGACGTAAAACTAAAGAAATCGGCCGCGGCGCTCAGTCCAGTGACGGCCGCCCGGCCCATGCACAGCCGGTAGAGTTAGTTTCCTCACACGCCGCTATGTTGCGCTAGCGTCGTCGCCAAACAGGGCGTAGTTATTACGTAATCGCGAGAGGGGGCGGTCAGCGGCCGCTACCAGCGTCGTGAGGGAAATCCCCAGCAGTATCAGGAAGGATTCCGTGAATTGTAGAGGCCTGGAGAATGCTCCAGAGCGTGCTAAAAGGGCAAAGGTAAATGGAGATTAGATGACAGCAGACCAACTGTCTTGCTATCAAGTTTCTACGGGCTCGCTCGTCCTTCGCCGATGAAGGCGTCGTACTGGTTGTTACTACAGCAGTATGAGAGAACACGAACGAGAAATAAGCAACACTCACAATATGATCGGAAGTATGTAGCCCAGAACAGCAACGATCTGGAAGATTCTGCAGCAGTACATGAGAAAAGTTGTTTTGTCTTTGGAAATATGCTCCTTGATTGCGTTCATGCCACCTGCAGGTGGTGCATCAACATCTTCAAACGCGGCCCTGCGCTCTGCAGCACTTGGGGATTCAAACATATCTTCTGTAGATTCAGATTCCATGGCTGAAAAACAAGAGGGATCGAAGTGATAGCATCCAACAAGTGCGGTTAACCGTTAATGTGATCCCTTTCAATTAAGAAAAGAAATGCTGACTTAAGTCACCAGACATAGCATTATGATCATAAAATAAATGGAAAAAATACGAGCACCCTTGGAAATCATATTTAGAACTTAACAACATTCCTATTGGGCCTGTTCCTGTTCAATAATTACGAGCGAGCGCGAAGCGCGAGCGTATCCTCACTGAATACAGGATTTGATCACATATAAGCGGCCGACCCGACACGACCGTAGCGCTTTTCAGAAGCTTATATCTTTGAAATGCCGCATCCAATTGACGAGCGGTTTTCGCCATCTGATAGCCCATTCAATCAATTGTAATGTTATTGATATATTTCGTCTTATGTGAGGAGTCAGCATGACACGTGCCGCGTGAGGAATGTCATGTGATACAGATCACCTCCGCCTCTGACGGCCAAGCGCGGCAGTAAAAGGCGCCACGGCCGTAGGTGGCGCGATTTTTTTTTGGCAAAGGTCAAGGTCAGGTCACAAAAGGTCACTATCCACAAAATATTTTCGAAAGTCATGCAACACATGTTTGATGGGTTTGATGTTTGGGTTTGAACTTTATTTTCTACTTATGTGCGTATGTGAGTGAGTGTCGTTTTTAACATGTATCTTCCTTTTAACCCGCGCCGGCCGGGGGGGGGGTGTTTAGACACCCCCCCTCAGGTTTTTTTCCTGGATAATCGGGAAACGCGGGCGCCGTAGCGCGCCAAATTTCAGTATGTTTGATCATCTTTTGTCCAGCTTTCGAAAAGTTTGACAATATGTCATGTCAGGTCAGGTCACCAGGCTAGGTCAAGTGACCCACCCTCCGAAAAAGAATTTGTGGATTCTCACCATAGCCACAGTTTTTAGCGTATTGGGTTTCGTAACTTACAGGTTTCCATAAGAGCATGACTATCCTAAAGTTTGTTTATCTCGGATTTTCGATACGGTGACCTAAGGTCTAGGTCATTTTCCTGAACCTCGCCCATTATAAGTGAAATGGGAATAAACAGATGCTTCTTATTCTGAAAGTTTGCATTGGGATCAGGGCTGATTTTTTCAGAATCATGTTTTTTTAGCTCATTCTGAATGACCTAGTGCATTGTTTCTAATAAAGATCTCTAACAAGGTCATTGAGGTCATCTGAGTCATACCGCAATGATTTGCTGAATCAACTTCTGATAATAATTGAAATAGAGACGAGCGAATTACACCACTGTATTTGTATCGGTCGTTTCGCGTCGCCCCATATGCAACATGACCTATCTGGGTCACCAAATGACCTTGACTGAGTCCAAATTTTGAAAAATTGCCTCAACGAGGTCATCATGTATATGTTTAAAAGCGTCTTGACGAGAGGAACACGGAATAGTGTTCAATTAGTTATGTGGTCATTTTTAGAAGGTAAAAAGCTATTCAGGAAAACAATATTTTACCAAAAACGCATTTTGACATTAGATGACCTCTGGATCCCAACTATTGCCTGAGGTGAAATTTGAGGACATACATGCCATTCAAATTTAAATAGCCATCTAATCTTCTTTACATGAATTACTCCTAGCTATCATAGTTTCCGAGATAATTGGGGATGTCTGGAGATATGTCCAAATCTGGAAAATTTGAGAAATTGACCTTTGATGACCTCTGGTGACTCTTAAATATTGACCTGAGCAAAATTTTCAACGAAATAGTTTCTTGAATCCCTTTTGACAGAGCTCTCGACGCATATTTTGGTTTATGTCTAGGTCCCATAGGAGCCGGAGTTAGAAGGGGGGTGTCTAAACACGCCCCCCCCCCGCCCCGAGGAAAGGTGCGCCGAGCACCGCCCGCGCGGGTTAAAGGACTGTCCACCCTTTTCAAAAGTGTCTCAAATGTACGGCCGCATGTGGGTGCTAAATTAAGTAATTGTGCCGGACACGATTATGACATTTGTTTCTCACAAAGTGCGTTAATTTCATTAAAAAAAAATAACGTTTTAATATTGGCTGATGACGTCATATGAAGGATTTTGGGGAAATAGAGAAAACCTTCAAACGCTGCTATATTATGACTAAGTGCACCGATATCCATTACTACCAATGGTAGTAATAGATGTCGTGGACTAGTGTATGGCTTATCGTAGCAGCCAAGATGTAAAAATCGACTGTTCTACAAACATTGGGTTAAAGAGAGATGACGATACATCGATTTAAGACCTATAATGCTAATACACTAATAGGGTTCTTTTTTGGAGATGTCAAAAACCCAACTCAAATTTTCTTGTGATCCGACCTCGGTGATTGTTTATCTATACATACATAATTTCAAATGCCCAAGCACGGAATAATGGCTTATCTAACTCAAATCTAATGTTAAAGGTGGGACAGTCACTTTAACCACTGAACACGACCTCCAGAATAGCCGGTTTTATATGATGGAGAAAGTTTTGAACGGTAAATACATACATACTACAAGCCAATGGATAATACATCATTCAATTTGGAGGTTAAAAGGATTAAGCTATATAACATGTACACTATCAGGGCTAGGTCGCCACAGGGGGCAGGAGGGCAGCTGCCCCCCCCCCAACCGCAGCGCCAGCAGGGCCCTTTTCGGCCAGCCTGGCGGGCGGACGAGCTGACGAGACCGCGCGAAGCGCGGTATCGTTAGCCGGAAGACCACGCGAAGCGTGGTTGAGTTAAGAGCACTTCAGAGGTTCTTTTGGGGCACCAGGGCCCTCTCTGAAAGACCAGAGAGCCCTTGGTCGTTCACCCTGATCAGACTAAAAGGGCCCCAGTGCAGGTCAGAGGGGCCCCCGACCAGACTAAAAGGGTCCCTGGGTAGGTCAGAGGGTCCCTTTAACATGCTGAGTGGACCCTAGCCAGTACAGAGGGGCCCCAGGGCAGGTTGAAGGGCCCTCTGGGCATTTGGTGGCAGGCGGCAAAGCAGCTAGTGCAGTCCCTTGACAGGTCCGAAGGGCCCCTGAGCAGGCTGGAGGGCCCCTGAGTAGGCTGGAGAAGTTCAAAGGGCCCCTGTGCAGGTGAAAGGGGCCCCTGACCAAACTAAATGGCCCCTGGGTAGGTCAGAGGGGTCCCATAACATGCTGAATGGGCCTCAAGCCAGCACGGAGGGGCCCCAGGGTAGATCGAAGGGCCCTCTGAGCATGTCGGCAAGGCGATTAAGTTGCCAGCGCTGTTCCTTGCCAGGTTGGAAGGGCCTCTTAGAAGGCTGAAGGGCCCCTGGATAGACCAGAAAGTTCAAAGGGCCACTGTGCAGGTCATAGAAGACCCTGACCACACCAAAAGGGTCCCTGACCAGGTCAAAGAGTCCCCTGAACACGCTTAATTAGCCCCTAGCCAACACAGAGCCAGAGGGGCCCCTGGGCAGGTCTGAAGGGCCTCTGAGCATATTGGCAAGGCGACAAAGCAGCTAGGCTAGCGAAGTCGCTTACCAGGTCTGAAGGGCCCCTGAGCAGGCTGGATGGCCCCTGTACAGACCAGAGGGCCCCTGGGAAGTTTAAAGGGCCCTGGTGCAGGTCAGATGACTCCTGACCAGACTTAAAGGACCCCTGGGTAGGTCAGAGGGACCCCTTTACATGTTGAATGGGCCCCTAGCCAGCACGGAGGAGCCCCAGGGCAGGCAGGTTGAAGGGCCCACTGAGCATGTCGGCAAGGTGACAAAGTTGCCAGCGCAGTCCCTTGCCAGGTCAGAAGGGCCTCTTAGAAGGCTGAAGAGCTCCTGGAGGATCAGATCAAAAGGGGCAACCTGTGCCATTGTGTATTATCATGTACAGCAGTGTCAATTAATGAAAATGATTGGGGGCCCTAATGCTAACTTTTTTATTTTAACTCCACTCTTAACATGCAATGCCATAGGCTTAATGTTAAAATTTGATATCATTGAGGGCCTGCCCCCCCCCCCATTGTAAACAAATAGACAGCAGTGATTATATATTAAATAATGTTAGTCATTTAATTTACACTGGGGCTTGCCTGATTGAGTTCAAATTCACCATACATTTCCTTTGCGCTCACTCGTTCATCGCCAACTACGGCACCTTACTGGTAAATAAATGGTAATGAGTGTGTGAACGAGAAAGATGAGAACGAGAAAGAGTCTTTTTTCTGGAAAAAGGGCCCTTTTGGCAAATGGCCCTTTTTCTGGAAAAGCTGCCAAACCGAAAATATGTGGTACCGGCCCTGTACACTATAAATATGTGACTATGCACAGAAAGCATTCAGTGGTTATGAATTGATCATCAATCAACAGCAGTGGGCTGAGTCATTTCATAGAAATAGGAACCTACATACCAAGATTCTAACCTACCCACTTAGAAGTTAAAAACTATCACAACTCAAACAGAAGCGGTGGGAGGATCTGACACAGCGGTAAGATACTTGCTTCTTGTGCTATGGACCGCAGTTAAAATCCCTGGGCAGGCCTCTGAAAAAGTTGTATAGGCCCCCTACCCCTCAGAACAAGAACAGGATGAGAGTTACAAGAGGAGGCTTACAGGAGGAGTTTACAGGAGGCTGGGCAGCATGTGACCTTCGCTGTCGGTCCGCCCTAAAACCCCAATCATCATCATCAGAGTTACAAGAGGATATGCACAGGACAGGATATGTTGCTTGGTCCACAAGCCCTTAAACATCCAAACCATTGAATTACTTTGCACAAACCGAAACAGCAACGGTATTTCAATGCATATTTGTTCCGTATACCCCAAGTATACCTAATACTAATAGGTATTAAAATGATAGCAATCCTTGGCCCCTGCTACAGAAACAGGTGTCAACGGTAGTTTGAGTTACCTTATTTCAAGGCTGTGTAAACCTTATTTGTTCTGTTTCCAAAATTCGGAGCAAATTAAGTACGAAAGGACTTATTCTTAAATGTTTCTGAAAGAGCCCAAATCCCCAAATAACGCAAGGAACACGACGAAGATTTCTGTGACAAGGTTTGGACAAGGTAGGCAATTATAAAACTCCCAGTCCTATTGGTACTTGGCAGCATCACGCTCAGATGACGTCACCCGAGTGTGAATTTTTTTTTCTCCCTTCACTTATGTTAACGCTATGGGAGGTACAGTGATTTCGCGCAAAATTCAAACTGCAGACTTGTAACTGACTCAGAGTTGAGTCATGAATAGACTCATGAGTCAGACATTTTGGATGAGTTATGAGTTGAGTCGACTCATTTTTTTTTTAATCGGGACTTGAGTCAAGGGTCGAGTCGATTCAATTTGTTTGAAACAACACTTGAGTCAAGAGCTGAGTCAGTTCTTCGGTTGTGAGTCAGACTTGAGTCGACACTCGACTCAAGCAAATGTGAGTCAAATGCAACAGGGCCTTAGCCAAGGTGGTACTGGGGCGACGCCCCTTTACCTGAGCAAACCTAGATAAAATGCGATTTTTCTGACACCTGACCCCCACGGTATCAAGTAGGTAATGATGAAACTAGTGAATTGTGATAATTAATGAGTCAAATTGATTCGACTCAAATGTGTCTTTGAGTCGAGTCAGATAAATTTGTGAAAAATGTAGTTCAGTCAAGAGTCGAATCGATTCATTTTTTTTATAAACCGAACTAACACCTTGCGCCATGAGTCGAGTCTGTTCAACGGCTGTTGAGGACAACTTTCAGAAATGTGAAACACGACTAAAAAAAATATGAGTCGTTACAAGTCTGGAAGAGTGTCACTGTTCGAGTCTCGGAGTATCGTCGCCAGGTCTACACGCGTCGGCGGCTCATAGAAGACTGCATTTCTCCCGCAGGCGCACTACTAACTCGGCTATATATCTGATGATCCATTATAATGGATCAGACTCACACAAACCCTCACCAGTCAACAGGTGGTTGACGTACAGAAACATAAGGTCGAAATAAAACGCAGCACGAAAGGGGAGGCCGGCCCTGGGACCTCCTCCAGCGGCCGGAGTGCTCCTTCAGGCGGTCAGAATGCCCCCTCAAGCTCGAGGCCAAAGGGGTACATGGCCCCCTAGGCCCCTCCGGCCTCCTCTGGATCCACCACTGTTTCTACAGCAGAGATAGTGCTTCTTTTTTTCCAGCGGGTGTCGCTCCTCTTTTGGGTGACGATGGCAGTCGGGCAGTTAAGAACAAAGATGTATTTATTTGTAAGTACAGTTACATTTTTTGTTACAATAATATTACACTCTACACGATAGAAAGGCCTCATATTCTCGTCATATACACAAAATGTCACTTAACGTGAATGTAGGAAACCTACCTCTCATCTAAAATGTATGAAGGTTCCTATTAAAAATATCAGACGACTTGAAACCCAAAGCTTAAAGATAGCCCACAACCATAGAGAGAGAGGGAGAGCAAAATATTTAGATAATTATGCATTAACCCTGGTAGCTGCTTCGCCTTTCTCCAGGCATTCGTGGGCCGCTACGCTTCATTCACGTGCCTACATATTGTCTACGCACGTACCAAACATTTGATTCAAAATAAGCCATTATCATTTCAAATTAACAGTGAATGTTGAAATGAGAATGTTCAGAATTTCAGGGAAGATCTGTAAACCTGTACCAAATCCTCTGAGGCGGACTTACGACTCACGAGTATCAGATTTAGAACACACAGCTGTGTGTGAACCGCTGCAATGCAACGAAAGGCAATGCTTACGATCACGAGAGATGAAAAAACAGATCGCAGCGCTGGCGACAAAACGATGACATTGCTAGCTCATCATGCTCTATCCAATCTCTCCATGTTCTTCCAACCATCCTCAATCCTGATCGCATTTGCATTTAAATTCATGTCGTAGTAGTATAGGTACATTGCGCGAATCCAAGGATTGTTACCCTGATAAGCAATCATCCAACCAGGATTCCTAAGACCATATTCCCCCGGTCAACAGTCCTCAGACAGGAGTCCTCAGACCAGCACTCCTCAGAACCAGCAGTCCTCAAAAATCAGTCATCAGAAAGCAGTCCTCAGAGACCAGCAGTCATCAGACCAGCAGTCCTCAGACCAGCAGTCTTCAGGCCAGCAGTCCTCAGATCCAGCAGTCCTCAGACCTGCAGTCTTCAGACCAGCACTCCTCAAACCAGCACTCCTCAGACCAGACTACTCATACCAGAAATCCTCAAACCAGCAGTCCTCAGACCAGCAGTCCTCAGACCGACCAGCAGTCCTCAGACCAGCAGTCCTCAAACAGCAGTCCTGCAGACCGCAGTCCTACAGACCGCAGTCCTCAGACCAGCAAGTCCTCAGACCAACAGTCCTCAGACCAGCATCCTCAGAACAGCAGTCCTCAGAGAACAGCCCTCAGACCAGCAGTCTTTCAGACCAAGCAGTTTCTCAGACCAGCAGGCGGAGGAAGGAACAATCGCCAAAACGATGGGTTGCGCCTCCCAGCTGACAGTGGGCGATGCGGAACCTCTTGCAGGCTCGGTCACACGCGTTTTTTCGTCGGCAACCCAAGGCTGAAACTCCGGGTATGGGAGGGGTCCCGATACTGGAACACGGCAAGAAAGGGATGTCCAATTAGTACTTTACCTGCTGTAGCGGTAATACGATGTAAAGATGGCGAACAAACGACATCATGTAAGGAAAAAACAACAACAGAAAGGTGGCCATAAGGTGGAGCTTTCGAAAAAAATGGTGGGGCAAAACGACGCCATATTTGTTGTAGTAAGGTAAAAAAATTTACCATTTTTACGGCAGGAAAATCTTTAAATATGCATTAAATATGTAATTTTTGATAGTCCTAGGGGTGAAAAACATTTGAAATAGAAACTCCACCCGTGAAGGTGGTCCGAAAGGCACAAGCATTAGCGGATCCAGAAAGGGTGGTTGGGGTTAGGGTACCGGTAAGTTCCCAAAATAAAATAGAAGTTATGAAAATCGATCGGATTTCGCTTGTATTAGCTGATTTAAAACAATCTTTCCTTAGTCAAACTTGTTTAGACTTTAGATGTTCTTCTATATCAGAAAATGCGTCAATTTTGCGCCGATTTCAGGTGGATTAAGGAGCCCTGGCCGCCTGGCGGTGGCCCCTTGCATCCATCCATGTGGGCACAAGACGTTTTTCGCCTGCTTCCTGTCTAAGTCAAAGTGGGCCGAAGCACCTTAGTCTAACAAAATCGACACCAGGGGCGGCGCTGGGTCCTTGCGACTAGATAGGCAAAGCAGTTGATCATAAAAGCATCGATAATCATAATGATTGAAATCTTCGTACCAATCATCCTTCATAATATAGGCACATCGATTATACCACGAAGAAGGGACATACAGGAGGTTTCACTCCAGACGCTTTTAGCGACAGCATAGCTTCTATTGAGGCCAGAAAGGAAAAGATGTAGCGATGAGCTGGGTGCTAGA